>PVIC010030716.1:0-21858 GCA_004025085.1 Thryonomys swinderianus
AGCTCACTTTGTAGCCCAGGCAAGCCTCGAACTGAGCAATCCTCCTGCCTCTGCCTCCCGAGTGCTGGGATGACAGGCGTGAGTCTCCACGCCCAGCATTGTATGTGGTTACCGGGATCGAATGCAGGGCCTTGCGCTTGCGAGGCAGGCACCGGAACCACTGAGCTAACCCTTTGGCCCCTGAGTTCATTTCTTATTCTGTTGGATCTGGGGGGTTAGTTCGGGTTGGGTTTCCACAGGAATAAGAAGGGCGGGAAGTAGGGAGAGGGGTGATTCATCAGACCAAGTTGAAAGCTGAAGCCGGAAGAGTGCAAAAGCCTGAGCTAGTGACGCATTCAAAGGCCTCGCCGGCCAGGCCGCCGCCATGCCTGCCACTCGTCGGGGCGCAGGCCCGGGCGCTCCTCGCAGAGAGAGACCGCTGAGCTCCCACTCAGGCCGCCCCGCTCATCTGTCCGGTCTGGAGTCCCCGCTCTTGTTTCTTCCTCTGTCTCCTGCACTCAGCCATGAGCTCCTCGTGACTGCCTCATCCTTTCCGCTTGTTGCCTCAAGAAGTAACACTCTCGCAGCCTGGGAGGGACAGGGGTGGACAGGAATCCTGGAAGTGTCCAGCTGGCCAGGCTGGAAGCCCAGCGCCAGTCCTGCGGAAATCTCTCGGTTGAATTGGTCACATCTCTAATTCACAGGGCTCACAGAGGGCACAAGGAAGAAGAGGACCCCGGTGCCGAGCCTCTCAGGTACCGGTTCTGCCCTCTGGCCCAGCAGGACGCAGACCTGGAGAGGAAGTCCCCCGCGGCAGTCCACGGAGTGTGTGGCTGGCAGCACCTGCCCTTCCCTGCTCTAAGGAGCCCTTCACATCCGGCTCCACACACCAGGGGGCACCGCTGGCTGCTGTGGGCTCCACAGACGAGGCGCCACCGCCAGCTGCTCCAGACAGCTCCACAAGGAGGCAGCCGTCACGGTGACCGCGTGTCCCCGCAGTGAGTGGCTCTATCCTTCAGCTCCTGGCAGATGCTGGGGAATGCCACAGGCCAGTCTGGGTTTGGCCCTGGCCCCTCACTCACAGGTGCAGGAAATGCAGCTGGAAATCTAGGACAGCCGAGGACACAGCTGGCTCCACCGGAGTCAACGGCACTGAGCCCCAGAAAGGCTCACTCATCCACAGGAGCTCTGAGTGCCTGGAGGGAAACTGTGCGAACCGACATCACAATAAACAGAAATGTGTCTATAAAATCCCAGGTAGGCGGCGAAGGTGATTGGTGACAGTGACTCTCACAACTGCAGTGAGATGAGCTTCGGTCGTCCTGCATGGGGCGGGTTCTTCCCCTTTGGAGGGGAGAACCAAGCCCTGACCACAGCCAGGGAGCAGCAGGCCCTGGCAGCCCTTGCTGTGCTGCGAGGGAGGGCATGGCCATAAGAGCGCATCGGAACAGTTTCCGATGCTGAGACAATAGGATGCCATGTACCCTTCAGATGGATGCTAAGACTGAGGCGCAGAACCATGTCTCAGTTGCCAACGCAAATGCTGCTTCTGCTCCCCACGCATGCATCCACGCATTTATCCACTCATCTGACAATGCGTGTAGTCAGGGCTCTAAACTCTCTATCAGGCTGTGGAGATAAAGAAGACGGTTTCTGGTCAAGATAATCCCAAGGTACAGTAGGGGTGGAGGGAAGTAAAACCACCACAATCAGTTTTAAACACTAACTTTTTCCATTCCTAAAGATAATTGTAGAAAAGATAAATTATAGAAAAAAATTAAAAATGTTTAAAAACATAAGGCACACACACACACACACACACACACACACACACACACACACACACACACCCCTACTCTCCAGAGACATCCACAGTATATTTTGAGGTTCACAGATAAAACTTATGGACCCAGAGCCGCAGTGCTGTCGAAAGGCTGGCATGGACAGCACAGAAGAGAGAGCGTGCACTCGGCCTGTGACAGTCCAGTGTCTAGGCGGGGAAGGAAGGTGGCTTCCAGGTGAGGGCGCAGGAAGGGGCACGCGTGCCTGGTGCGAGGGCCGAGGCGTGGCTGTGTGAGGGTGCCCAGGGGAGGGAGATGGGTCAGGCAGGTTGTCACTGAGCCTCAGGCCCTGCAGAGTTCAGATTTCATCCTGCGGTCGTCATCACCGTGTGTCGCCCGCAGGGTCAGCTGAGAGATATGCTGGAGTCATTCGTCACCAATGACTTTCCAGGTGCTGATGGCCTTTTTAGAGTTAATGCACACTGGGGTGGATTCAAGGCAAACACTAGGCGCCTGACAGTCACGGGCATTCTGCTGGGGGCCACAGAAGGCCGGGAAGGGTACAGGGCCCAGCGAGGGGGGACTAACCCAGAAGAGAAGCCTGCCACCCTGCCCTTCCCTCACGACCTGCCCGAGGGATCTTACCATACATGATGGTGATCAGCGAGAGGACAGTCACAGGGGCTGTGCATGGGGATGGTTGGCTGGGAACCTGGAAGAAAACCCTAAGGAAATTAGATTGCAGGTGGTTCCTGCAGGGGCTGGGATGCACTTGGCATACTATCACTGAGTGCAAGGAACGCTGGGATCTGCCTGTGTCAGTGGACATACGTCACGTGAGACTGTTGCGCACTGAAGCCCTGCTGTCATGACCAGTGGCACGGGGCACTTCCGCACAGGAGACAGATTTGTCCTGTAAAGACAACAGCTGTCTCTCATGAGGTTTAGGGGTTTTTCCCCTAAACTGCAGAACAGGCCTAGATTGGTCCTAGGAATTTTCTATTCTCCTATTTTGGGATCCCTGTCCATGGTTGCCAACACTCGGGACCTGAGGTAAACTTGGCAGGTGGGCAGAGTCACTGTGGGCTTTCTTACTCCCCTCACTCCGGGTCCTTCTTCCTCCAGTGGGTATTTTAACTGTCCTTAACTCCAGTGGGTTTCATGCCCATTCTTCCTTTCATCAAAACTTCTTTCACTGGGCCGGAGATTTAGCTCAGTGGTTCCGGCACCTGCCTCACAGTGCAAGGTTCTGGGTTTGATCCCCAGTAATCACATACAATGCTGGGCATAGTGACTCACGCCCACCAGCAATCAATACCACATATCACAGTGCCGGGCATGGCGGCTCACACCTGTAATCCCAGCACTTGGGACGCAGAGGCAGGAGGATTGCTGAGTTTGAGGCTTGCCTAGGCTCCATAGTGAGCTCAGGGCCAGCCTGAACTACAAAACGAGACCCTGTCTCAAAAAAAAAAAAAAAAGAAACTTCTTTCACAGACTGAAATCAAAGAATATTATAAGCCCTGATAAAGCTTGGTACACTTTTCAGTTTCTTATTAGCCATAATGAACTCTTAAGCCAAATGAATCAGTAAAAGTAAATATATCCATACTGGATAAATTTAAATATCCAGTAAATATAACATCCATAACTGTCAGTAATGGAAGGGAGATCAACTTGAGGGCTTAGGCTGTGATTGGCCCCACACTTCCTCGACTCTGTCCTCTGCTGCAGGCACTCACAGGGTAACGAGGAGGTGGATTCTCTAGCAGTAGGGCAAAGGATGGAGGAGGGTCTCACTGGGGTCACCTACACTACAAACCGCGCGGCGTCCACAGGAAGACGAGACCCAAGAGGGGGCGGGCGCTGGGCTGAACAATGGAGGTTGGGTCAGGTTCGGGCACGTGACGAGGAGCAGAAGGTAACTCCTGAGAGAAAGGGTTTGAGTGGGTCGCAGAGACTGCAATGGCCGGTAGGACTGGCAAAATATCACCACCAAGAGGCTTAGAATTCTTTGTCCTACTATCCATGCACAAGAGAAAGCAACTGTCACCAGCTACGTGGTCCAGCAAACATCTGCTTAACCTTTCTGAGATTCCATATCGTAAAATAAACTGCAGTACTTAGCTTTCTAGTCATGATGAGGATGTGGTGAGACTAAAACCATCAAGTTGTCCAGCAGGGTATTTAGCACGTGCATAATTTCTTTCTTTCCCAGCCACAAAAGTCACTAAGTCCCCAACCTGGGCTTGAGCCCTTTTATCAGCAGTTTTACTGTCTGTGACTTGCAATAACCCAGAGCCGTTCCCCGACTTGTTTTGGACTGAAGGGTTGACCTCTCGAAGGGCAACTCTTGGGACCGGGCAGTTCCGGGGGTGACGGGCCTTGTCTGCTGCCAGCCCCCCGAGGTGCAGTGCTGGCGGGGAAGAGAGGGCGAGGGGGCCCAGTGCAGTCAGGGACAGTGGGGACCTGCGGTGTGGCTGCATGGCATAGGGCAGTCTGTGCACTCAGCCAGCACAAGGCTGGCAGTGCGGAACCAGGAGCTGAATCCGGATGTGATTTAGAGTCGGAGAGCCGGAGTCTTAGCTGGAGGTGGTGGTGGGAGTACGCGGGGAAGGCAAGGTCTTTCATCAGCACATAGCACGTTGGTTTTACACAAGAAGAGAAAAAGACCATTTTCCTAAGTCTGAGCTCAACATTGACAAGCTGTGAAAAGCGCTGGCCTTCCTGAAGTATGCTTTTCCATCCACAGAAAAAGTGAAGAAACTGTCTCACTTTCGGCTTCCCCAAGTGCACCACTTTTGGCTCCAGACCCAACAGGAAGAAATATGAATATTAATATTATCACAAATAGGAACATGAATACAAGCTACACAAGTGAATATGGTCCTCATCTCCCTTCTGTAATTTCTGGGAAAGGAGAACTCTCATTCCATGTTTTATTTAAAGTGAATTACCAAACCGTGTTTTCAGTGCACATGACTAGTATGATCCTATTTTGTACAAAGTGCTTTGCAGCCTCAAAGCAGCCATCACTGTGCGTCGCGAGCACAGCAAAGGTGGGGCAGGTGCTCCCGTCGCTGTGTGCTGGAGACGGAGCCCTCCTGGCGGCACTGCCTTCTTCCCACTTCCCCTTGCGCTGTTTACTTACGAGGGCTTTGAAATAAAGGGCCTGTTCTGTGCCCTTGGGGTTCCTGCAGGAAGGGTCATCTGCTATGCAAATCGACTTATACTGTAAGACTGAGATGGATGGGGCTGGGGATTTAGCTCAAGTGGTACCGCACCTGCCTTGGAAGCACAAGGGCCGGTGTTCGATCCCTGGTACCACCAAAAAAAAAAAAAAAAAAAAAAAGATTGAGATAGACACCCAACGAGTAGCATCGACGAACCCTGGGCATATTCCGTCCTCCACCCACTGTGCAATGCTGGGGATCAAGCTGGGTGCTCCCCTTGCTAATGACCATATGCTCCACACAGGACCCCAAGCCGCTCAGCCCCGACCCCTTCACAGAAAGGGTCATTCAGGGGAGGGCAGCTGAGAAGAGGACTCCAGGAGGACATGAGCATTTGAGGTGGGTGTTGGAAGGCAGGCTGGATTGGGAAGGTAAGGAAGGCGGGAGGCCCAGCCTGCCAGTGTGGCACGGCCAAACACAGGGCCTGGGGAACACCTTGCTTATGAACCTGGTTACTGTCAAGGTGGGGCGCCAGAGATTGATTTTAAAGCACTAAAAGAAAACTAGTTTTTGGCCCTGCAAAGTATAGGCCCCTAGACCAAAGCGACTCGCTAGATGAATGCCACTGAATGAGGCCCTGCCACGAGTGGTGTTAATGTCCCACGCCATAATAACAAAAGAAAGTTCAGCCTTTATGAGGCTGGGCCTCATCATACCATGAAGGATGCGTGTCAGAGAGGGCTGTTGGGCCCACAGCTACCTAGAGGCCCTTGCAGCTCTGCCACGAGGTCATCCAGGCGGAGACTCTCTGGGGCAGACAGCGCTGCCCTGTCCTGGAGAAAGGCCCATGTGAGCTCTGCAGGCCCGCAGCAGACCCACAGCTCCGAGCTCTTAACCACAGCCGGAGTCCTCAGCACCGCTCTGGAGCCAGGACCAACAGGCGCCCCCAGGGACACTCGACCATGGAGGCAGGAAACTCTCTCTTTACTTGTTTGATGATTTGGGAATTAATTAAATATCCCATTTAACCAAAGCTTGAGGGTGTTTTTTGCTCTAGAAAGCTTCTTTTAACTAAATTGAGGCCCATAAATGAGAAATACAGTGCATGAAATCTCTAGATGTCACACTATAAATCTCAGGCATGTAGCTCTGCAAATTTCCTTTAGGATAAATTGTAGCAATAATGTCTTTGCATTTTCACCATGTCCTCCCAGGGCCTGGTTGTTGAGCCTTTTCCAGTCATGGTACTTTGATTAAAGATCACAGGACTGTACAAAGGGGCAGGAGGCAGCTTGGCGGTGGGCCGAGCGTGGCCAACGCTTTGTCTTCCTACCACCACCAGAAGTTCCAAAGCCCTCTGCTGGGGGAAGGACCTTGGGAGAAGTTAGGAAGGTCTGGAGGACAGCATTCACCTCGGGGGGAGAGACAGGTTTGGGTCGGGAACAGGGTGTGGGATTCTCGGCCTCTGGGAGAGGAACTCTGATCTAAAACGCAGTAGACATAAATGAAAAAAAAAAAAGAATTTTTAGAGCAGACCTTCTTGTTTCCTTCTATCTAACTACCTGTTGGTTTTTGTTCATTCCCTTAAATACCAACTAGCAATTTAAAAAGAAAATAATGAACTTTTCTACTTCAGCACAGAAAAATTCCTAAAATATAATGTGGAATGATAGGCACAAGTTCCAAGAGACATGTACAGTGCGATAAAAAGAGGGAGATGCACTGACGATGGACACATACGTATAAAAGAGCATAAAATCAGAAAGAACCACCCTCAGAAACTAGAGGGGAGCCATGGAGGAGGACGAAGGGAGGATGGCATAAGGCTTTATCTATTAAAAAGGGGAAAGCAAAGCTTTCAGGGTAAAATGCTGATAGCAAAATGGTAAATATATGGGTGCTTGTCAGGGTAAAATTTTCAGGGTAAAATGCTGATAGCAAAATGGTAAATATATGGGTGCTTGTCAGGGTAAAATTTTCAGGGTAAAATGCTGATAGCAAAATGGTAAATATATGGGTGCTTGTTATATTCGTGTATTACTTTCTGTATGCCTACAATACTTCACAATTAATTTTTGCAATTGAAAGTACTTTAGAAGAATGAAAAGTTTACATACATATGTGGCTTCATATATATATACATATACATACATATATATTAATATACATGCATATATATCCATATATATATGTACGGCTATGCAGTTGTCTGTCTCTGCTTTTTATTGACCTCTGCCTCAGGGATATGTTTCTATTTCATGCTGTTGCTAGTCAACCGATGGCTTACTTTACACAGCAGCCAAAGAAGAGACCAGCACCACAAAGGAAGGAAAGCAGAGGCGGGCTGGCCAGCTCAGGCGAAGACCCCAACAGACACTTTCTAGCAATGTCTAGACAGATGCCAAAGTGAGAACCGGGAAAAGCATGGAGTTAAGCTGTCTATCGTCTGGAAACCAGACAAGGTATCCTAAGCCATTATTTCTTCTAGATCCTACAGACCTAGTGGACTGTGACTCAGTGCTCTGGGTGAGGCCTAAGGCTCTGCATTTCTACTGAGCTTTCAGTGAGGACCACTGTGCCAGCCAGGAACTGGGTTTTGAGTAGCCAGGTTCTAAAGAAGAAAGAGATTCAGTGTTGTTCTCTGAGTTGTCTCACATGCCTCGGGTGTGTTTTCTCTAACAGAGGCCTTTGCTCCTATGTCTGAGGACCAGCTCCACAGACGGAGAAGAGGAGCCTGCGTGATTATTTTGGAACAGGGGATGAAGAAGCAGATACCCACGGGGTTTCAGCCGCACAGTGGTGAGAGTCAGATCTGGACTAGCACTTAGATTCCTGCTCTGCAGTTAATTATTTTACTGTCCCATCACTTTTGTTGTAGTAGGAAAACAAACTCAGTAGTAATTCACTGAACTGGCAACATGTATAGCTTTAAGTGACTCTTGTGTAAACAAATCCAAGATTAAAATAGAAGAGCAATAGGAAAGAAAGTTATTTTTCAATTTTTATCATAGGATTTTTGTAAACTGAGAGCTACCGTAATAGAATTCACATATAATTTGATTTGACCAAAATAAATTTATTCATACTATATCTCATGGTGCATACTACATAAAAAAGGCTCACCTAACTGATTAATCTGTTCCTGCTAAACTCACCATCCTTTCCTTTCTTGAGAGTTCTAGAATGTCTGACTTTGGCAAAACCTTTTCTCTAGGCTTCAAGTTTTGTCACCTAAAATGGTGTTTGACCCACCGTCTCTAAGGTCTTCTCAGTTTTAATAGTTTTTGAGTCTAAAGTTTTCTTCTTTGTATAACTTAAATATGATTTTCTGGAACCCCTCTCTCCATCTGTCATTTTTCTCTTTACATGGTTCACAGCTTTCCTGCATAGAAAAGTGATAAGTGAATAGAAGGACTATTGATATAGTGGTTACTTTATATTCAGGAAATGGGGTCAAGGTACTATTTAAAACCCAGCAACAGAATGACTTTCTCTTTGATTTTCAAAGGTTCTTAAGCCTCAGTTCTTCCCACAAAGAAAGAAATTAATTAATTGTCCCATGTCTCTCCTGTGTTCAAAGAAAGACTACAGTTAGCTGATCAGAAAACCTAATCAAGGCAATTCTGGCTTTCCAGAATTGGAAAATTCTGGAGGACTAGAGGCCTTAAATGGACAATGGTATCATGCTCTGGATAAATTCTGTCCAGCCACTGCCTCCTTCTCTGGAGACAGGGCTGGTTTGAGACCAGAAGAGCCATAAAGCCCCTCTCTGGATTTGGAAAGACATTTCTAGGACTGGGGACCAGTGGGTCTGCATGGGATATACCCCTGGGGAGCATGTTATGATCTGAGGAATGTTATTCTGCACTCAAGACCAGGGTTTCATAAAGTAGAAGGTGTAGTCAGTGAGATTTTCTTGGCCTTTTCATTCTTAAGGCATCAGGTTCTAGGACTCTGTACATGGAAGTGAACTTGGAGCACAGGGATAAATCTCATTTCTTTAAGGTGAAAGGAAGCTAAAGCTGCAAGATGTCTATGCCCATTAAAGCAGGGTGAACTGGTAAGGAAGTAGAGGTCAAGGTGAGAAGGCAAGCATGGCAGATAACCCTGGAAAGGTTATCTGTTATCCCTCAGCCATGCCAGGCAGCTTATGAGTGCTTTGTACAGAAATGAGCATTGTTGGTGTGAAGGACTGAGCTATAAGTACCTTGGGCTTCAGTTGATGAGAGAGCAGAAGAGGTTTCAGAGGAGAATGTAAAGCAAAGCAAAACCCACCAATATCAACAAAACCAATTAAAACAAAAACCTGAAAGACTGCAGATCGGGCAATGACCAATTCTGAGAAGTGGCCTTAGAGAACAAAATTGTTTGGTCTTTGATGATGACTTCATGGATTATTCAAATCTGTTGCAGGAAGCTACAGAGAGTTTCAAGTTGTGCAGGAAGGGGTTCTGAAAGGGAGGAAGGGGCGGTAGGGCATCCATGGGAGCCTCCCTTGATTGACAGGGGCTTGCCCATCTTTCACTAGATGAGGCTTACCTACTTGGTGGGACAAGAAGGATGAATGAACAAATCTTTCCCAAAATAGGAAATCCAAAGGGTAGGAACTTGGAAAAAGACTAGTAAAATTTTGCACTTGGAAAGAGAGCAGAAGTAGTAGAACAAGAGCCGGCTCTAGATCCCAACAAGTTACACAGCTGGGAAAGCGTATGTCTTTGCTGGGTTTTAGTTTCCTTCACTACAAAATGAGATAACACCCAGATCAATGTTTTACCCCCTTGTTGAGTTTATTGGTACATTTCAGGTATATATTATGATCACATTCATCACTGCTCCATGGTTTTAAACCAAGTCTGTCCATTAGCATCATGTTACAAGTTTCAAAAATCACCAATATTTAAAAACCCCATTGAATCAACTGAACAAGAAACTCTGGGATGAGTTATAGGCACAATTAAAAAAAAAACAAAAAAGAAAGCTCTGTAGCTAATGCTACAAAGAGTAGTTCGGTTCGAGAACCACTCTTGCTACCCAAGGTGCAGGCCTGTGCAGCTCTGTGCAACTCTAAATAGCAGCACTGCCTGGGAGCTTCTAAGAAATGCAGAACCGAATCTTAGGTCCTGGCCCAGGGATCTGCTGGGAATACAGATTGTAGAAAGATTTTCAAGTGATTCAGACAGGGGACCCCCTAAATAATGTTTTAATTTAATATTCATTTACCTGTACATGTTGGCACTACTTAATGGTTATATTCCTTTTGAGTAGTTGGTATGTGTACAAACATTTTTTATTTTAATTGTGAATTTTTTTAACTTACAGAAAGTAGATAGGAGAATAATTTAATCAACACTCATGCATCCAATCATGCTTTTATTATTTTTCTTTAGGTTCTATTTATGTAATAGCATATGTTTTCAGTTGAAGCCTATCTGTGTATCCTTCCTGGATCTCATGGTTCTGCTTTCTTCTTAGATATGGTCATTATTCTGAGTGTGGCATTTTCCATCTCATGCATAGCCTTCCAACATTGTTACATAGGAAGATTTTAGCCAGACAGAATGACTTCATCTCATTAACAGGCTTTCTGTTGATCTATTCTTGCATTCTTGGGCTAAATATTGACAGGTCATTTTATACTTCTATACAACCATGTACACATGTAATGCTAACAACCAAATTCTTATGTTAATACATGGCTGAGTTTGATTGTTACAATACTACTTGGGTCTTACGATATTAACTGAACTGGTCTTAAGTGCTCCTTTATTGACAGTTTTTGGTAACAAGGGTATGCTGGCCATTAACATGGGCTGGCAGTTTTGTATCTTTCTTTTCTTTTCTTTTCTTTTCTTTTCTTTTCTTTTCTTTTCTTTTCTTTCTTTCTTTCTTTCTTTCTTTCTTTCTTTCTTTCTTTCTTTCTTTCTTTCTTTCTTTCTTTCTTTCTTTCTTTCTTTCTTTTTCTTTCTTTCTTTCTTTCTTTCTTTCTCTTTTCCTGTTCTCTGAAATCATTTGTAAAAGGCAGGACTTCTGTGTTTCTGGGCAGGGATTTTAAAAAAAGTTTGTTTATAAAAGCATCTGGATTTTGTGTCTTTTGTAGGGTGCTGGGTACTCGAGGGGATGGATTAAGTGATTCCTCTTCATTAATGATTATCCATTTATTTGGTTTCTATTTCTTCTTGAGTCAAGGTTGGTGATTTGTCTGTTCCTAGGAAATCATGTCTTTCACCTAATTTTTAAAACTATTGATATAAAAATCATTTAATTCACTCATTAAAATATTTTTTGACATCTATACTTATTGACTGATTTCCCTTCCCCTCTTTTGTATTGGTTTTTTCAAAGAATGACTTTTTAGACTAGTCCTTTTTTTTTTCCCCTTACATTTTCTCTCATTTTATTTAGGTTTTTAAGTTGTAGCTCACAGTGTTGAACCTCACAACCTAAACTATGTCTACATATAAAAGGCAATAAATTTGATTTTTGTATTTTACAAATTTTGACTGGTATTTTTATTGTCTCTCTGCTCTAAATAGCAAGTGATTTCCATTGAAATTGTTTTTTTAAATAGACTAGTTATTTAGAAGGGCATTTTAATGTCTCCAAACATATGCTGTCGTTGTTGTTAGCCGGCTTTTACTACTGTCACACTTTCAGTTTAATTGGACTGTGGTCAGCGAACAAAATTATTATGGCACCAGTCCCATGAAGTGTGATTTCCTTGGCTAAGAATGTGTTCAATTTTTGCAATAATTTCTTTTTGTTCAATGCATCTATGAATCTGTAGGGTTCACGACAGAATGCTGCATGTTAATTTTGTTGTTTAAATCTTCTATTGCCTTAGTAATTATTTTGATATCTAAATTTCTGATAAAGTGGCCTTATCAGTAACTGGTTTTCCTCAAGCTTTTCCTTATACTTAACAAGTCCATAAGAACTGCCTTTACTAGATCTTCTTGCTAGATTCTTCTCTTCTTGTGACTTTTTGGGACTAAATTCTATTTTAGCTGATAATAATTTCTTTTGGTATGTGATAATAAATCTCTTCCACCTTATTTTTAACCTTTCTATATACTTTTTTAAGTATGGGTGGAGTAAGTAGATAGTTAGATTGTTTTTCTTTTAAATGTAGTGTGATAATCTACCTTTTAGGTAGATACTGTCAATTTGCCTTTTTGTGATATCTGACTTAATTTTATTTACTGTCACCATAAATTTGCAATAATTTCTTTTTACCATGTTTTTCTCTTAGCTTCCATTAAATAAATATTCCCATATTCCTTTTGTCCTCACCTAGTCTGGAAGCTATAGATTATCTTTCTATTCTTTAATATAGTTTTAAATGTTCACATGCATACTTAACTAGTTTTGCAGAATTAAATTTAACTTTTTAGTATTTCTTCCTTCCAAAACATAGAATTTAATAAGCTTTAAGTATCTACTAATACCACCTCCAATTTTACTTAGTTTTGTTTTCTTAAGAGTGTCATGAATTTTTAAAGGCACTCTAAATTATTTTTGCAATTAATGATAAATTGTAGTAGTTGAAAATTTACTAACACATTTTATTCATTTCCATGTTATGGCTTCTTATATCACTTGTATTTTGTGTGCTCACTTCTAGTTTAGTATTCTTGAAGAAACTTGTTTTTCAATGCTGTTTTCATGAGATGTATGGATTATAAAATCTTAAGCATTAAAAATCTGAAAATACCTTCACTTTGATCTTTTCCTTTAATGACACTTCAGAAAATTTTAGATCAACAACTCCTCTCCTCAACACTTTGAATGCACTAGACTATTGTCTTCTAGTATTTCTGTTGCAATGACAATTTGGATGTTCTGATGATAAGACAGATAATCCCTATTCAACATATTCTATTAGCTTTTAACCTTTTTCTCTTCCGTCTTTGATTATCCGAAATTTCACTGTAATTCTTCTGGGAATAGGTATGTCTTAATTCAGCTACATATTTGGCTTTTTATCTAAATAATTCTGCCTTTCTTCAGCTCTAGAAAACTTTCATAATTATTTTCCCGAGTTTGATTTTTCTCTATCTCCTCCTCTCTTCTGTTACCCTATTAGATCATGTAAGAAACTATCTTTCATGTCTCTAAATCACCTCTCAAAAATGTAAATATCTTTGATTCATAGCAGTAAATAAGTGCATCCTTGAATGCGATGATCTAACCCACTAATTTTCCACTTTAATCAAGGCTATTCCAAAACTCATCTCTCTACTCAGCTGTTAATTTTTATTTTAACATCTTTCCCGTGGATAAACCCTTTTCTATTTATTTAACAAAAATAACCTGAGCTGTATAGGTCCAATTTTAAAGACGAAAGCCATAGTGTTTTAAGGATGTAGTGGCTGATGAAATACCCCTTGCACCCTTCTCAGCCTTCTCTGGAGACCACAGTGATGTGTGAGAAGCCTGGCAGGCAGGTAGCACAGGAGTTTTTGAATATTTTCCATTTGTTCCTCATCTGCTCACTGCCTGTCAGGCCCGTAGCCGACACTACTGATATTTAATATTGAAAAGCAAAAGCCGAGAGAGAGAAAAAATATAACCCAAACAAAAAACTTTTGCCTAATCAAGGGGTGTATATTGCTTCTATCAGTTTGGATTGGGCAAATAATAAAAAGTAGAGGTTTAACTTAATCACTCTCATATTAGGCAACATCCCTTTTTGTTACAGCAATTTTTAAAAAATGCATAATATTTGCAATTGGTTCTTTTTCACATCCACCTGTTCTCTTTTTATTTTAGCCTGCTTTTGTTTAGTAACTTCTGGAACTTTTTAAGCAAACAATTTCCTTTAAGTATCTATGAGTATATATCCTGAATATACATTTTTTTTGGTCAGTGGTAGGATTTGAACTTACAGCCTTGGTACATGGTGCTTATCCCCACTTCAATGTGTTTTTAAAGGCCTAGTCACACTAATGTAAAAACTTCTTTTAATCTGAAGAAGATTAGTATCCCAGACATTGATTTTGGCTTTTCTTCTTGGCCTGTTTTTATAGTTCAGAATCTTATACTTGAAGGCTAGGCTCATTCTGAGCGGGGGCATCTGTTCACAGTCCTCCTCTTTCCCGGCAGGCCTCCATAGCTATCATTCCCTGAGACAAAAACCAAATGTAACCTCTGAGCAGTTTAATTCAGCTGTGGGCCACAGGACACTGTCTCTAGAACTCTAGCTTGCTGCAAAATCGTAGCATTAGTGGGATTTTTCAGGTTCCTTCTATGCTTGAAGGTACTTAGCCTGCATGAACTCTGGCTACAAGCATCAAACCTGACTCGGTCTTTCCTCTTGGCTGGTCAGCATTAGACCTCTTTAGCACAGGAGACCAGATCCCTGTCTGCAGGCACCACTTCCTCCCAAGGCTTCAGAACGTCCACAGTGTGAACTTTTCACTGTTTTCCATTTCTGTTATGGGTTTGCTATGCTTGTATTGTTGAGCTCAGCCACGTGATCTACAGAGCATGGTCCTCATAGCATATTTAGAGCAGGCTAATATAAAATACAACATTTTGTTAGCATAGATTCACAGACCGGCATGGACACCAGGTTAACAAAGGAAGATCTTATCTCCTGGGAGGAGAGGGTCAGAACGTATCACACCACCTCTTACTGTTTGAGGGCACTAGTAAGTAACACAAGGACAGGCCTGTGGCTCTCTACCACGCCCCACATTGCCATGACCCAGGAGACCGCTAGGCGTGAATCAAACACTTCATAAATGCTACATGGAAAATCAAATTAATTTCTCTGGGCATTCCTTGCAACTTTCTGATAATGTTCTCAGACTTAAGTTTAAACACCTTTCCCTAGACCACAAGTTCAGTATTGCAATAAAGTCAGCACATTTTTAAGATCAATGATGTCTTGAAGTCAGCCGTTTACGGCATGAGTCAGAGCTGCTCTGGAGAGATACAGGCATGCGCTGTTATCACAAAGGCAAGACGTGGGAAACACCCACGGACAAGTCCACCCACAGCCAATGGAAAACAATGAGCAAATGCCTTGAAATTGCTTCCACAGTGTGTTTTGTACATCTTTCTCTTTTGATAGTATTTACAGGGAATAATTTACTGATGTTTTTGTTACTCCAAATTATATACCAAAGAAAATTAAAAGGACTACAGAGGAGGAAATAATGAATAGTAGCATTTAATTAAAACCAAAGTGGGTACAATCTATGACTGTCTAATACAATAATGAGCTTAATTTAATATTCATTTAATAGAAGAAAATGAAGCTTAAATCAACTGCCTATGGAATTAAGTGATGGGAATTTTTAAAAATATAAGTTTTTCTAAAGTGGAGTCCTAAGAGAATTACATTGATAAAAACAGTGTCATCCAGGGCCGGAGATTTAGCTCAGTGGTTCCAGTGCCTACCTGGCAAGTGCAAGGTCTTTGGTTTGATTCCGGTAACCACATACACCAATGCTGGGCGTGGTGTCTCATGCCTGTCATCCCATCACTTGGGAGGCAGAGGCAGGAGGTTTGCTGAGTTCGAGGCTTGCCTGGGCTACATAGTGAGCTCAGGGCCAGCCTGAACTACAAAGCGAGACCCCGTCTCCAAACAAAACAAAACAAAACAAAACAAAACAAAACAAAACAAAACAGTGTCATCCAACTGACCTGTAGTGTACTCATTTTCCAGCAGCGTTGGAAGGAAAAGTTCCCTCCAGTAAGTAGGACCATGTATTCGGGATTTCCAGAAAACAAAATCAATTAAAAAGCAATAGTCTAACTTTCTGAACTTCAGAGTCACACAAAATAGACACGAGTTGAATTTCTAGGCATTGTCAGTTTGGGGGTCACGGCCCTAAAGGCACTGAAATACAGAGATTCCCACATGCAGGACCTCGGGTGGACGCTCACTGCCAGGTAAGGACTGCGTGGAAGGGAGCGACTGAGCACGGGTGGGTGAGCCGTGGGCACGAGCCCGGGTCCTCCTAGGTGAGCTGCCCGCGTCTATGCAGCCAAGGGCAGAGGATCCGGTTTAATAACAAAGCGAGCCTGCTCTCCCAGTTCCAGCTATTATTTAGGAATCCTTCGATGTAAGGAAGGACTCTACTTGACTGGTTAATCCACAGAAACGTGAAAGGAGAGGCAGTTTGGCATGGCGGGAAGTCCTGCCTTGGCAGCCCGACCACTGCGTGAACGCTCCGGGACCGTGGGCACCCACTGCACTGAGGACCAGGCTCTTAACCTGAAAGATGGCGTCAAGGCCGAACTCATATGATTCTTACTTAGATCAGCAGTGGAGGAGGAGGCATGTACGGAACGTCTACTGTGGACCGGTCGCTCGGGACACATTATTTCATTTAACTTCTTGTCCACTTACTCAGTTAGAAGTCCTTTCCTCAAGAGGGAAGCATGGTATCGATGCCTCTGCACCCCCTCCCCGTGCACACCCACGCGTGTCCGTGGAGCGCGCCGCCCGTACGCAGCGGCGGAGGGAGCAGCTCAGTTACTTTCACCTCCGCTCAGCTCGTTTTCTTGGGGTGTGACTTTCTCTGCCGGGCTCTTTCGCAGCCACTGCATGTCGATGTTCAGACGTGCAGACACACCAGTATCCCGCCACCCTCCGGCAGGGGTCACCTCATAAGCAGTACCGGGTCACTGCAGCCCCGGACTCGGGACAAAGCCGGTGCTAGCATAATACGTTCCCAAGAAAACGATTACACTGTTCGGTTCCTCTTAGTTTTACAGGCTGCTTTTCAGGCAGCTGAAAAGTTCCTGTCGTGAACTTTGTAATAGTCTGTCTCCGCGCTCCGCTAGTGCCGACTGCCTACTGCACCGTGTTCCATCACGCGGATGTGTTCAGCGGAACGGTCGGGCCCTGCCTCACCCGCGAGCTGAGCCTCCAGCACCGGGGACGCACCGGCTCAGCGGGGTCAGGCGGCTCCCCGGGCATGACCGACGGCCTCAGAGAGGGAGGCCTGGGGCCAGCCGGGTACTACCGGTAAGAAGCCAGGCAGCCTTCGTGATCGTACTTCACGCGTTGCACAGAGGTTAGCTGAAAAAGCAAGAAAAGCAAGAAATGGAAAGACGCTACCTGACTTTCATTTTCTTAAGAATTTACGCACAGTCTCTGGCCCTCGTTTAGTAATGGGGACCTACGAGGAGAACTCGAGCGGCTCAGTCCCGATGGAGCGCCGCTGTCCGCAGAGGAGACCAGGGCGGCGGGAGGAAGAGGGCTTCTCAGGGAGACGGTGGTCACACTGTTCGGACCCCAGACCGGTCTTCCTCCATCGGGGCGGCTGCTGTCTGTCTAAGCTGCTTACTCCGGTTTCATAGCGTGAAGTGGTTTATTACCCAACTCAGTGCCGACGAACACTGGGCTTGTCAGTGGGGATTTAATGTTTGAGGAGACAGCAAAAAGATTAAAAATCTGCTAAAGGAGAATCCCAAACTGATCAGTGTCAGGGTTCTTAAAAAGCCCACTTGAAGTAGAATTAGAGATGGATTTTTTTAACTAGAATGGAACTATGCAAATGAATACACAAAGGAGATGAAATTATTTATTTAGATGTTTATATCTCATGCTGGCCTGAGCTTTTTAAAAAACAAGGTCTGTATCTTTGTTTTCCCTTTATACTTAATAGATCCTTAATAAATTATTGAGTTACACATTCTACAAGCTGTAAGTTCTTCCAACAATGTTATATCAATCGGATATTTGCTACTGCTCAAAATAGCAAAGCCTGACAAATGTGTTATGGGGGGCCTGACGGGGCGTGTCAGGGTGAACTTCAGCAGGGTGGGTTAGCCGAGATAAGCTGAAAGCTGCTCCACAGGTACTAATTCTAGGATGGAAAGCAGTCTCTGGTGCTGAGCGGAGAAAATGACTAGGATCCTCTACTGTTTAAAGGACACAGCAATAGGTAGCTATTTATACAAGTTTCTGCAGGAGAAGAAGTTCCCAGAAAAGAGGCACAAGTCAAAGAGAAAAACAACATCAGGTGATGCTCAGAGATGGAGGATGGAGGAAAAGTCATAGGCAGCAGAGACCTGGTCACTGCACTGCATCCTGACTAGGTCTCCAAACCCTGAGCACGTCAGCAGGCGCTTGTCTAACAGGGACTAGGACATGACTCAACAATTCATGTATCATGGAATAAAGCAGAAGCCAGGTATTATCCCTGGGGACAAGGGAAAAGGGGTTAGAGTCCAGGAAGCAGCAAGTATACTTGATGCCAAGTCCAAGAATATTCCTTTTAAATGCTGCTTAAATTCTGTCTGTCAACTCAGAATTGGACACGGCAATGGGGTAGAGGCCGAGCTTGTAAACAGCAGGGTCATGTCACCTGGGTCACAGGCAAAGGAAGGGCTGACGCTCCGTATGGCTTGGGCAGCAGAATCAGATGGCGTGTCAGTGTGTCGCTCTAGATCACTTGGTAGCATTCCAGTGACCTGAAAGTCTTCATGTGTCAGCGTGGAAAGAGCAACATTTAAATTCTTATTATATACTTGGGCCAGTGGTTCTCCCAAGTGTGGAACCTGGACCCGCAGTGTTGGCACACCTGGGGACTCGGGGGAGAGGCAGATTTTCAGGCCTTGTCCCAGACCTGCTGAGTCAGCAACATGGGACACGGTGGGGAGGCTGGGGAGACAGCATTTTGCTGTAGCAAACCCTTCAGGTGACCCCAAAACATGCTTCAGCTTGAGAACCGCTATAAGTCACAACATCTAAGGGAAGGGTTCTATGTTTTTGTGTAAATCATGAACCTGTTTGACAGTCCAGTGACACATACAGGTTCCATAGGTTTAAAGCAATGTTTTCAAATCTAGAACTACGAAGGAAGGCAATTACACTGAAATATGTTATCTGAAGTTATACTGAAATACTGCTAAAAAGAATCATGATATAGTAATATATGTACCTCTTAATGAATGCATTAAATAGGAGTATCTCATGGGAGAAACAATAACATCTGTAATTTTGAAGTAGGGATGAGTTTAAGAAGTATTTCAAGGTCTCTAACAACTGTCATATGATTCCCATTTCTGACAAAATGACACAGACTACAAGTGAGATATATTTGTTACTTACCATCACAATGGAAAAAATGCTCATTTTTAGTTAGAAATAGTAAGAAGAAGAAGGAGGAGGAGGAGGAAGAAGAAGAAGAAGAAAAGGAGAAGGAGAAGGAGAAGAGGAAGAAGAATTAATAATTTTCATCCAAGTCCACATGCCCTTGAATTCTGTCCAGGATGTCTGAAGATCCATGGATCCAGAATTAAGACATCTTCTATGAACACTTAATAATCATCATCTTTTATTTTTAAAATAATCTTATTCTTAATACTCTCACTTTGTGGATGAGGAAAAACGAAGACTTAGAGAACTGATGAAACACATCCACTAATACAGCTGGGATGGAAGGCAGGTTCAGAGCGCTCGCAGAATTAGGTTTTTCTGTCTGACGCATTACAGTTTCCCTGGTACCCAGAACAGAGTGGGGCCCACAGTACGTGCCTGGTAAGTGTTGGCTGGGCAAGTGAACGAGTGAGTGGAACTGAATTAGATGGAAGTCAAACCTGTCTACCTCGAAGTCCATGCTCATTCCACTCCCCACCTACTCTGTACTGCTACTGAAAGCAGACATTACTCCTTATCCTGCCAGCAGGCAGGAAAAGGTAAACTCGGTTCCCTCGCCTGCTAGACTCAACAGCTGAGCTTTGATTTAAAATTCATGTTGAATACACATATCATGTGTAATATTATCCCATCAAAATTGGAAAACAATTCAGCCAATCGAGGAGAGGAGTATCTCAGCAAGGAGCATAGTCCCTCTGATTTCTCTTGGAAGCAGCTGAGCTTGTTTATGAAACAGGTTGTTACTTTCACTCAACATGTGTCCTTCTTTAACTGGCAAATTAGTTAGTGCCAGCAGGAAAGAAGGCAGTGACTAACAGGAAGGGCATACAGAGAACCTAGGAGAAATACAAAGTGAAATAAGAAACACGCAGAAGACCTTCTCTTCTGAGTGAGCCAGATTTGTGTTTCATAGGTGTCTAATGTCCTTAACTAACCATGCTTAATTCAATTACTTTAAAGGTGAATTGGATGCTGGAAATGTATTTAGATCACAGCATTGCTAATGCTGATGAAATAATAGCCAATTAAATTCTTAAGAACAAATGTTTAAGCCGGAAGTAAAATTTCTAGCCGGTCCAACTAATCAAAAGACAGATGTATCAAATATCACCCTTAACCTGGCTGGAAGAATATGCTACGTTCCAAATCCAAGTTATGGTCTTGTTAGACCTGCCTTAGTACTGTCATAACACCCTGGTGAGTCGCAGGGTGTTCAGAAGGCTCACTCTGTCTAGGGTACTGAGATCTTTACCAGTAGCGAGGGGTGGGGAGAGGATGCTAGAAGCAAGGCAGTGAGTCTTGGAGGGGCTGGAGGGGAAGCCAGCAGCGAGCATGACTCTGAAAGAGGCTCTTCCCCATCTACATGGGCGCTTGGCAAGTCAGGCCCCCATAACCCTAGGGAACACAAAGGGGTGAATGGACTCCCAGGCCTGAGATCCTTGGGTTCCAGGTCTGCTTGACATTTAAGATGGTATTAGAGTAGGATTCTCTGGATGCCTCAATAATTTTATCTTCAGGATGAAATCCCAGAAATAATTCCATGCTATCATGAAAAACATAAAGCTCCTTAGAGATTGTGTGTGTGTGCATGCACGCACACACATGGTGTGTGCACTGCCCATGGTCTCATAATCCCATAGTACTGGTCCTCAGTTGGAACCATTTTCTTTGATTTATTTATTCATTCTACAAACACATTTCATTCACCTGCAGGGCATGCTTTATGACATATTCCCCCAAGCTGCTAGGGGGTTCTCTTTTCATAAAATATTTCACTCTACCACATCTAACATTTTGGGAGAAGGAGGAAGACAAAGTGTTTAATGAACCCTTAGAAGGTTCAGAGACTGGATGGACTTACCCCCGGATCTACCCTGCCTTCTCTCTCTAAGGCTTTCCAGCTTCTGCTTGGGGTGGCCAGTGGGGAGCACCACAGATCAGAGGGAGGGAGGAACGTGGCACTGTGCAGGCATCCCCTCCTCCAGCACTGCACAGTGTGCTCCTGAACGAATGTCACTACCTCTTTCAAGGCAGCCTTTTCTGTACAGCCTCCACTACCCCAATGCTAGTACCTGTCCTGCCCTTCAAGGGTGGGCTAGTAATTACCAGACCTAGAGAATCGCTCAATCCTAGTGCTTTCCTTCCCCTGCCCATACCTTGGCAAAGAATTTCCTTTTCTAAACTCAACTTGTACTATCCACTTTCAACATTCAACCTCTTTCCTCCTGGGACCCTAAATGATAAGGGTCAGTATCCCAACCTCCTCACTTTGATAGAGGAACTCGGTAGGTAACTTGCCCAAGCTTACTCAACTAGAAAGAAAAGGGGGGGGGGAATCATGCTGAAAAAGCCTATGATAAATTTATAGAAAATTGACCCAGATTTTTCTATTTTCTTGTGCTTGGTCTTCTTCCTCAGAAAATGCTGTCAGGAGGTTTCACAGTATAATTAATTATGCTGGCAAATCTAGTGAATGGAGCTATGATTTAGTGAGTGTACTCAAGATGTTGATAATTTAAATAATGAAACTCACATTTCAGTTTCAGCTAAGAGAATCCAACCTGTCTGAAGAAAAAAGCACAACCTTACTTTCCTCTTTGAAAAGAGGGAAGCTTTATATAACTTTACACTGGAACTTTTTCTCCAATACCAGTTCTTTGCTCCAGAATCTACGTTGTACATGTAATTGTACATGTAGAATTCAAATGAAACAGCTCGTCTGAAGGGTTTTTAAAAATGGTATTGGGGTTTAAACTCACAGGTACTTTACATTGTCAGCCCTTTTCCTTTTGAGACGGGTTGGTTG
>PVIC010030717.1:0-21750 GCA_004025085.1 Thryonomys swinderianus
TTTTTTTATTCAGCCAGTATATTTATGAAACAAATCTAATTTGTTGTGTTGAACAGACTTTTTCATTACTAAGAAGTAACTCACTAAATGTATGTATGCATGTATCCATACATTCCCAGGAAAGATTCAGTTCCTCCAGAAAAAGTTTAATAGTTTACGCTCCCTGACTTTGCACAAGGCATGTGTCTACTTGAGGCACCCTTCCTCCTCTCCATTTCTGTCCCACTGCCCCACACCATCCTCTGAGCCCTGGGCTGCCTGGGACTCTGTGCCTCTGCCTGGGCCTCTGATGGAGCCTTTCATGCGCTGCTCACACAGGGCTCTGCGTCTCACTTGCCTGTGTCCCCATGTGGATAAACACCTGGGGTGCAGCTTTGTCGGCCTGCCAGGGTCCTCCCTACTGCTGTGCCCTCAGCCTTCACCCTGACGCTGCCAATGAAGAGGCCTTTCCCACCTGTCTTTGCTCCAATCACCACCAAGGCCCAGCCATGGGAGCTGAAAAACGCAAATCAAATGCCTCTGGTTCAAATTAAGCCTGTATTCTGGTCCAGTGGGGTTGAGCTGTTTGTTAGCCAATAAATATTAATAAGAAAAATAAACCAATCTTTTAGGCTTCTTCCCCTCAACTGCCACCCCAGGGTTATAAATTATGTACTGCCTTGGTCTGTTTTGACAGCTGTGATAAAGTGGGTTGCAGATGCAGAGAGCAGCTCATCTCTGCCGAAAGGACACCGCTCGGTGCGTTTTCCACAGGACGAATGCCTCCTCCTGCGGCCCCACCTCTTCTAGTCTAGGAAGCAGATCTGACTCCACTGTGGCAGCTATTCCTCGACTCTGCTTATCTGCTGCCTGTTGGCCAAACAGGTATTGTGTTTTTCAAGAAAGATTTCACACTGTTGTCACAAGTCAGAGAGATCTTGGGTGGTAGGAAAACCAGCTTCCTTCAGTGGCAGGCAGAAAGGATCAAATCCTTGTGGCTTGCATCTTCCTTTTCCAAGATGAGGCCCCATGTCTGACCACTAACTCTTGCCAACAAATTCTGACCCACCGAATGGATCCCGAGCCTCCAGTGATTTCTTCTAGCTCCTGCACCACTGCTGTCAGGACTGAGACACACCGTGGAGTTTCCCTCAGCCTCACTGCTCTCCAGCCTGGGGGCCTCCATGCCCACTCCTCACCCAGTCTATTCCTCTCAGTCCTCGGGCTCATGTCCCAGCTCTCTTGGGCTCTTCTTTCCTTCATCACAGTCCACCCATGTTCCCGTATAATTTTCACTTATGTCTACACTTGTGTAACTAAGAGTCCGGCAGCCCAACAGCCTCCTCTGTGTCCTCTTAGCTGATGGCTGAAGGGACAACTGATTCAACTCTGCCTTTCAAGGGACATCCTTCTGTTCTGAGCTATCACAAATGCAATCATGCTTCTTCTACCAATCCACTTGTGATATAAACCTAATTTGTTATTTATAATAATCATCTCACTACAAAGAAATAGCTGACTAAGAAAGTCTATACACACACACACACACACACACACAACACATGGGTGGCGTCTTTTCCCTGAAGCACAAAGATGATTTATCTGTTTGACTTTTAATGGGTGCTTAGTGATTCCTAGCCTTGGGGGTTGTGAATGGTCCTCTGAACACTCCTGCATCTGTCTTTCAGTGAATGTAAGTTTCCCCTTATTTTAGAACCAAAGCAGGGATTGAATTTTCAGGTCTCAGAGCATCTATGTTCATTTAGCATAAGCTAAAACCGCCAAATGGTTGTGTTTTATACTCCTAGAAGCAATACAGGAGAGACACAGGTATTGCATATCTTCCCCAAAGTTTGTTATCTCCATTAGGCTGGTGGGTTCTTTGGGAGGTTCATTTTGAAGTTGACTAATCAGTCTTTGATTTGCAGGAGTTATTTGTATATTCTGAGTATGAGACCTTTTTCAGTTATATATGCTGCAAGTATATTTTTCCAGGCCATAGCTTGTTCACTACTTTCTTTAGGGTATCTTTCGGGGGAATGAAAGTTCTTAATTTTAGTGGTGTTCCATGTATTAATCATCTCTTTTGTGATTTGTGTTTCTGTGGCATGAATAAGAAACCTTTGTCTATTCAAAGGTCATAAAGATGCTCTCCCTTGTTTGCCTCTAAAGGCTTCACTGCTTTAGCTCTTGGGTTTGGGTTTATGAACCATGTCAAATTAATTTTTATGTACTATATGAGGTTCACCTTGACTTTCAAAATGGTCTCTTCACTGGCACCCCAGAATCTTCTCTTAATTTGCTCTAGTTTTTGTGGCCAGTATAGTCATACACTCTGAAGTCAGCTCTGATCATGTGACTGTTCTGTCTAAAACCATTTTGTATTTCTCTAATCAGAAAGTCTAAAAGCTTTAGCTGGCTTAGGATGCCTTTCATACCTCAACTGTGGCTTGCCACTCAAGCTGCATTGACCATTAATCCTTCTTTGTGGCTGTTATAAGCCTGCAACTCTGAATAACTGCAGCCATGGGTTGAACTGTGTCTTCCTCACCCTCATGTTCAAGTTCTAACTTGTCAAAGCTCAGAGCCTTATAGAGTCCGTAAGTTCACAGGAAGCCCCTAACCCAATGTGATTCCTATCCTCATCAAAATGGAAAGTTTGGACACAGCCACACTTTAAGAATAGTGATTAAGGTGGAGATCAGATAATGTAGTCCCAAGCTGTGGAGCACCAAGGATTGCTTATGATCCACCAGAAGGCAGACAGTGGGGCACAGTGGACACTTCCTCACAGCCCTCAGAAGGAACCAGCTCTGTTCATACCTTGATTTTGGACAGTGTCCCAAACTGAGAGAGAATAATTGTATTTCTGTCATTTAGACTACTTAAACCCATTGCACTTGTTTGTGGCAGCCATAGCTGACACTAAGGCAGCTACTTCTATACTTGGATATGTTTTTGCTCATTTTCCTGTCTGCTTAGGGACCCCTCTCCCCAAATACCTGCTACGTTCCTACTTAACCTGTGTGCAGCCTGCCCATGTTTTCAGTGAAGACTTCTCACCATGACCACATCAAATGCCAACAGCTATCTCTGCTTCTGCCCCTCTCCTGTGTTTTGTAAGAAGGGAAATTTTGCAGGTCTCCAGGGCAGTGAAAATCAGCTAGATAGCATCCTGAGTAACTACTCTCAGTACTCTCTGTGTGCCTTCTACTTCAGAACCAGGAGAACTCCAATTTATTTCTCCTGGACTCCTTCACAGTAAGTTCTGTCTACCAAAGGGGTCCCAGCAGTTAGCACAGGAGACCCAGGCATGGAGGGAAGCTGGAGGCTCTTGTGTTTGTGTGAGAGTAGAAATGAGAATGTGTAGTGTCTATTCAAGATACAGGATTTGCCTTTCTCCTGTCTGGTTCTCAGTTTTTTTTTTTTTTGGGGGGGGGGGGACAGGGTCTCACTTTGTAGTTCAAGCTGGCCCTGAGCTCACTATGTAGCTCAGGCAAGCCTCGAACTCAGCAATCCTCCTGTCTCGACCTCCCAAGTGCTGGGATTACAGGCGTGAGCCACCACGCCCGGCACTGTGGTATGTCATATTCATTGCTGGTGGGCGTGAGTCACCAGACTCAGCATTATATGTGGTTACTGGCATATAACTCAGGACCTTGTGCTTGCAACTCAGTGGCGCCGGAACCACTGAACTAAATCTCCGGCCCTTCTCAGTTTTGTTTTTAACAGAGTACTATTTATAGCTCACAATTCTGGAGGCTGGAAGCTCAAGGTGAATGCATCAGTAATGCCAGTGTCTGGTGAGGGACCACTTGGAAGTTTCTGCATTCTCACGCACAAGAAGAGGCAAAGCCAGCTTTTAGAGGCCTGTTTTATCCAGAGCCCAGGCCTGTTGGGGCAGTGGAATAGGTTTCTGAGAGGCCACAGAAAATGCCCAAGGACAAACTGTGAGAGATAAGGTCTATTAAGACTTGCTAACTGATATTAATAGGTGAGGACAAGGTTAATTGACATTAACAGGGAATAGTCCATGAGGGGCTCAGACGCACTGTGCAGTAGGTCCACCTCTCAGCACCTCTTCTTCCAGGAGTGCTTCCTCAGCAGCCACACTGCAGAAAAATCCACGAGGAATGTGTACTTAACAGTGGCGCCTCTAAGGAGATCATGGTGATGAGCTGGATGAGCATTCATCAGAAAGTACTCCTAGTGTCCAGTAGTGGCCAGCTGGACTATAGCACCACACAATGCCTTGTTCTGCACTGAGTTTTCATAGAGAAGGCTTTTATAGATTAAACTCCACATCAGTGATGGAAGTAGCTTGTTTTGTTCTATTGTATGACCAGTATTCTGAGAGACGGTTGACTTAGTCTATGAACAGGGAAGCAGTTCCTACAGATAGTACTAGTTTGTTCCTACAGTTCCCGGTGTCCTTTTGATACTAATTGTACAGACAGTCTCCTCTGGGCATGCTTACAATGTGACTTTGATTTGGCAAGAGCCTTGGGGAGTGTGAAGTGGACATATAGGGACATGGTGCTAACTGTCCTATTTTTTTCAGGGACAACTCATGAAGTTTCTACCCTTATGACCTATTCACTAGCCCCCACCCCCACCCCAAGGCACCATCTCCAAATAGCACCACAGAGGGCATTAGGATCTGACATGTGAATTTGAGGGGACATAGATATTTAGTCTTTGGCAATTTAAGGACTTTCTGGAGACCTTGATAGCCAATGAGACAACTGATTTTAGTGTTTTCATAGTTAAATTTGGGTCAATCGTAGCTGTGCCTGTCTCCCACCTTTATTCTTATTAATGCTCCAGGAAAGGAGACCTGCAGTTTGGACCATCTGTCTCCTGTTGGCAACATCCAACGTGGTTTCTATTTCAGATATCTAACACTGACTATGTAACAAACTGCACCCAAATATGAGGACTTGAAATGGTCATTTTTTAGTACCTCTCATAATTCTGTGGGTTACCAGGTCTTACCTGAGTGACTCTTGCCCAACCTTCCATAGGTGCAAGTCAGATGGCAGCTGGCGCTGTAGCCACCTGAATATTTGACTGGGCTGGACACTCATAATGGCCTCTTCGCTCACGGCTGGAGCTTGGTTGGGAGGCAGAGGATGTCTGGATCCATCGTACTCTCTTCCACGGTTTCTCAACTTAGCCATCTTGGGCTTTCTGATGTCATGGCAGTCTGAAAGTTATCAGATTGTTTATGAGGAATATTAATTTTCTGAGAGCACATGTTCTAGGAAATCAAGGAAGAAGTTGCAATATTTCTTCCAGTCTAGCCTCAGAAGTCACACTGTCTCCATATTCTACTGGGTAAAGTCATTGGACAAGTCTAGATCGAAGGACAAATGTTATGCAAGTGCGTGGCTGTTGAGAGACATGTGTCATAAGGACAAATTGGGAGACTAGCTACGGTAGCTCCTTTGTGTTTCTTCCTTAAATTTGGACAGTTTATTTTTGTCCTGAGAAAGCTCTTACATGAGTCAGGAAAGGACAATAATTTATTGCTAGTAATTTATTACTAAAGCCATGCTCACTCCTTTATCTAAGTTATTTGTCTGTCTATCTATCCATCTATCCACAAGGGGGAATGTATTTAATGGGTGACCTAAAACAACTCCTCAGAATAACACCCTGCTACATGACACATTACACTGTACAACAGATAGCCTGTCAGGAGTGTCTACATGAAATCCACTGTGTATTTTAAAATACAGGAAAGTAGAATAATTCCCACATATTGTCTGGGAAGTTCAGAATAAGAGACACTGCCAGAAGAGATTATCACATTTTAATCTTGTAGCAATTAACACATCTAGTTTACCCAACAGAGATAATAGAACCAACCATTTACTGGAATGAAGGTGTAGTCCATAGCTTTTATATAAGAACAGACGGCATTTCAGAGAAGTACAGTGATCTACCCAAGGGGACAACTCTTCTGTGGGTGAACTAAGGCTCAGATGTAGTTAGTGTGACTTGCAGTCTCCTGTTTTGCCTACATGTCATGCATGACATCACTCCCTTTCCAACATCTGTAAAGACACAATTAAGCACCCATAGGTGTCTGTTCTGCTGAAGGGAGACACTGACTCTTAATCCGTCTCAACCCAATCATCTACCAGTCTCTTGAGGCTCAAAATAGCATCTCATTGCCCTGATGTTTAGTGATGCTACATGTCTGGAGGTTGAAATGGGACTAGTAGAATCTTTCACTGTATTTTGATGGATCTCTCCACAGTGAAAAAAGTACATTCTCTTTGATTAGTGAGTTTGAAATCATAAGGAGTACTTTCTATTCTATCAGTTCTAATGATATTCCTGCCTTCTCTGAGCACCCTACATCCCTAAACACAGTTTACAATTTCTGATGTTGGGGTGTATCCTTTTTTTTGAGACAGGGTCTTGCTTTGTAGTTCAGGCTGGCCCTGAGCTCACTACGTAGCCCAGGCAAGCCTGGAACTCAGCAATCCTCCTGCCTCTGCCTCCCAGAGTGCTGGGATTACAGGCGTGAGCCACCACACCCAGCACTGTGGTATGTGGTATTGATTGCTGGTGGGCATGAGTCACCACGCTCAGCATTGTATGTGGTTACCGGGATATAACTCAGGACCTTGCACTTGCGAGAAGGCTCCGGAACCACTGAGCTAAATCTCCGGCCCTGTTGGAGTGTATCTTATAGTCAATGCGGTAATGTTTTTACCCTCTGGAAAAAAGAAAAAGCACTGTTGAATTGATGTTACATTGCTCTATAGATAGCATCTTAAAGCTGAGAATATATGTTGACTCATTCCAATGTGTATGGATTTATACAATAAGCATTTATTTGTAGTTATTTGTCGTTGTTTTGTGAGGCTGTGTACTGAACAGTCCAAATTCAGTGTTTGAGGACAGGGGTTACCAGCCTGGGCATGACTGACATTTGAGGGATGATGATGATGAGGATGATACTGGTGGTGATGGGTCCTGTGCTATGTAGGATATTTAGCAGTATATACTAGATGCCAAGAGCACCTTCATTCTAACTATGCCAACCAGGATGAACCCAGGCATTGTGACATGTCCTGGGAGAGACTAAATCATCTCTGGTTGAGGTCTCCTGCTCTAGGAGTCAGTTCCTTTCACACTTATATTTTCTTTTCTGACTCTTCATGCTTGGACTAAAACCTTCACCCAAAGGTGGATGCAAGTACCTTTTTTACCATGTGCCTTGGGAATCAGATAGTTACTATTTTGGGGAGCTTTCTAGGGGGTGGACACAGGATGAGGCCTTTTGAGTACGCTCAAATCCTGGGTCTAGCACTGTAGGAGTGCTCGTAGCTGAGTTTGGAACTAAGCATCTAAAATGCTTAGAATGCTTACAAGACTATTAAACTTCATGCCAATGTCTTTTTTTTTTTTTTTTTTTTTTTTTTTTTTTTTTTTTTTTTTTTTTTTTTTTTTTTTTTTTTTTTTTTTTTGAGACAGGGTCTCACTTTGTAGTTCAGGCTGGCTCTGAGCTCACTATGGAGCCCAGGCAAGCCTCGAACTCAGCAATCCTCCTGCCTCTGCCTCCTGAGTGCTGGGATTACAGGCGTGAGCCACCATACCCAGCACTGTGGTATGTGGTATTGATTGCTGGTGGGCATGAGTCTCCACGCCCAGTATTGTATGTGGTTACCAGGGATCGAACTCAGGACCTTGCGCTTGCGAGACAGGTGCCAGAACCACTGAGTTAACCCTCTGGCCCCATGCCAATGTCTTTTAAAAACCCATGGATGAGAAAGAGCACATGACACTTGAGTGTCTATGTCTGGCTGATTTCACTGAACAAATTGAGGGGAATGGTAGTGAAGTTTGGATGAGTGGTGGCAGACCAGAGTTATAGTGAATATATTCCTATGTTTGGGGGCCCAGTGAGGTGACATAGTTCACAATAACTTGCTGTGTACTTTGTGACTAGGAGAAGCATTGTATACGTGTATCAAAATATGACACTGTATCTCATCAACGTGTACAGCTAATAAATATTAATCAAAAACTTAAAAAATGTCCCAGGAGATGGAAATGTTAATACCTTATTTGATCGTTACTCACTACAAGCCTGTTTTGAATTATCACATTGTATTCCATAAATCTGTGCAATTAAAATAATAATTAGAAATATTTAGAACAATGTTGAGCACAAAAGAATTACTTGCACACTCAGTGATGAAAGCATTATCAGGTTTTTCAAAAGAAGAAATTGAATCAGAGTTTAGTAAATTGTCCATGATCACACAACGAAATGAGAGGCAGAGCCAAGATCTAAACCTTGTTATGCCTGATTTCAAAGCCGAAGGAAAAATTTGAAGGAGCCTGTGTCTCCTCTCCTGGGCAGGCTCTGGTGGGCACACGTGCTGGCTGCGTCTAGAACTGCCATATTAACAGGTGGCCAGAGTCTGAGGCTTGCGCACTGCCCTACGTAGTCAGGGTCACTGGGAGTCGTGGGTTAGAACAGCCGGGGCAGCCACGTGAAGCCAGGTAATGGGAAAACACCGCGGACTGTGACAGAAGTAAATGAGAAGCTCACAGAGAGAAAGGTGAACAATAACAGATGAGAAACAGCACCAAAAACACTCTCTGGCACAGAGCAGGGGGTCTGAGGTCAGAGATCCCATCACCAGCTCCTCCCTGCACGTGTCTGAGCCCGTGTACGGGCTAGTATTTGGAGAGTGCTGTCTGCACGGCTTCGCCATGGCGGGGCTCCCCCTCTCCGTGCTGGCTGGTCTCTGTGCCTCCAGGCCCAGTCTTCCCGTCTCTTGGACGGGTACTCCCTGCTGGACGTGCCGCACTGTCTCAGTGTGGCCAACCCCAAGTGCCTTGGGATGCTGGAACAAAGAAAAGCATCTCTTCCTCACAAAAACTCTCTGGTTTAAACTCTTATTTCATTGTAAGAAAATTGAAGCAATGAGATTAAGGCATTTGGGGCCAGGGCACAAGGCTGGTGAACAGGGTGCTGGACCACCCACTATTCCTTCTATAGCTGCCCATGCAGATAACTGTGAAGTGTAATGCACCTTCATTACTTTAATATATTCATCTAATAATGTTATTGGTTCTTAGAATGTCCCCAACATCTGAGGAGATTCTTGACTGCTGAATTTAGCTCTGGGTTCAGCTGCCTCGGGGTGTTCTTCCTTTCAGGAAATTGTTCTATATCTGTGCTCTGGTCTAGGCAGGGGCTAGTTGTTGTGAACCTAAGGAGAATCTAACCTCGGTCCTGTCCTCAATGAGCTCCCAATTTAATGCTTGAGATAAAACTTAGAGAGTGAAACCATTGTGTGTTGATGGCTTTTTGGTTGTGAATCTTCTTCCTTCAAGTGATGGATGACAAATCCATTGTGGGCTGGGATATGACTTCTGGGCCTTCTGTGTGACTTGCTGATGGCAGCTAAGACCTTTTGATGTTGGGACTTGTCAGACCAAACTAGTATCCCTATCAATACCTCCACTGTAGCTCATGGAGAGAGAGCAGATCAGTTCAGGGATGGTTGTACTCTTCCATGAGGCGTGAAACTGACCAGATATTCAAATAGGTCCAGAAGGTCCTGGGATCTGAGTTGGGGTTAACATATGAAGGGCTCCAAAATATCCATTAAGTCAGTGGTGGCCAGCTTATGTCACAACTGTCACAGTAAATTGTTTGTACCACTGAAAGCTCTAACAGGTTCACCATCGCTGCATTAAGTTGTATCAGCTACTAATCATAAGCATTTGTGGAAAGTCAGCATCTTAAAGTGCTAATTAGTGCTAATAGGTTTAGAGTTCAGCAATGCTTTACTTATGGTCTGGCTGGGCTCACATATGCATCTGCAGAGAGGTGTGATTCATGGACACAGCTCTGACCGTCTGGCCCCAGCTGGGTCCCCTGGATTGCCCTGCTGTTGGGAGAGCAACTGTGACCTTGGCCTGAACAGGCTCTTCTTTCCACATGATCTCTCTCTTCCCTCAAGCATAGTCTTCTGAGATGTGAGCTCAGAACCTGCACATAGCACATCTGCTCTATTCCACTAACTAAAGCAAATAGCCAGACAGGCTTGGATTTGAAAAGTGGGAGATGAAGTCCACTTCTTGGTTGAAGGAGTCTTAAAGGGGCATTGTGAAGGTGTAGACAGAGAAAGTTAGGGGAGGAGAGCCTTTCTAATCATAGGGACTGAGTGAGATGAAGTCACAGACAGTCCTACTTTTAGGAGACTTACTTAACCTGGAACACATCCTTAACCTACAGCTGGGAGCATGAGGCTGAAGATTTGACCCTTAAGAGGCCAGTGAAGGACTCACAATTGCTTGGTTCTCACCAAAGTAGGCTGAGCTACAGGATATGGTTCTGATAGTAGCTAGATCTAAGAAAGGGCAGAAAGGCTGATACAACATCGTATCTGTCTGTCTGTCTGTCTACCTATCTACCTACCTACCTACCTACTTACCTACCTACATAACCTATCTATTTAATGAGAAAGTGTCTCACTTGGTAGTTCAGGCTGACCATGAACTCACTGTGTAGCCCAGGGTGGCCTTGAACTCACAGCAATCCTCCCACCTCTGCCTCCCAAGTGCTGGGATTACAGGTGTGAGCCACCATACCTGGCTTCAACACCCTATTTATTACAAGGGTCAAATAAGGCTGGTCCTAGAGTGGCTGCAGCAGTCCAGGGGCCCAGACATTCATCTTGCATGGTAAACTGAGGCAGCAGGGAAACTCCCTTTCAGTACAGTGGTCATGGTAGAACTAAGGTACCTGGTGTGATTTTTGCTCTGTTCTGATTACATTCGGACAGTCTAGGTATGGGGCTGAGGTCACACTTACACTTGTCAATTATAGCTCAGATGGCCCCGGGAAGAGAAGCTGTCCTGTGGTGTGCAGTGTTCGTGCACCTATAAAGTCAGGCAGAAATAGCCACGTAGATGCCGTCTCTCTCAGACACTAGCTGTTGGCCTCGGGCAGATGCCTTAACCTCTCAACCTCACTTTTCACATCTGCAAAATAGACAGACTGAGCACTGACCACTCTTGATGATCGAATTTAAGTGAAACAACATATACGAGCATTTGGCCCAATGTCCCAACAAACGTGAACACCTAACAGTAGGATTCTGCCCAAAACAAAAAGTAAGTTTTCAATTTTTATTTACTCACCCTTCAAGATATTGTCCTCAAAAGAGCTTGAGCTTTGGAGGAAGTTAACCCAACATGAAAGACTAATTTTATTTTCTGGCTTAGATAGGAGGGCGTTCCCATACTGCACTAGTCTCATTTTGTTTTTTCACTCTCTTTTAAATTAGTCCTGCAGGTTAGTGGGCTTCATTCTGGCAAATTTGTATACAGACACAGTATGCTTTGTTCATTTTCATCTCCTTTGTTTTACTCTCTTTTCAGTTTCACATTTTTTGGGGGGTGTCATCAATGTGTATATTTTGACCATACCGACCGCTTGTTACCTCTAATCTTGTTTGACACACACAGTCTGTGTGAGATGAAGTTCACTGACCTTCTATCTGGCCCTGGGTTCGGCCTGTTCGGCATCCACGAGGCTTCTACGCCTACTGATTGTTGTAAATCCTCCAGTGTGTGTGACTCATGGGTGGCTGAGAAAGGCCAAGACGTTTGCATATATCACAAGGCAGAAAAAATGATGAGAGATGAGCTTTAAGTAGAGAAAATTGAAGTGAACAGCCCATTTAGGCCACCAAGACTGCCAAAACGCCTTGCTCACTTTCTCCAAGCTTCTTGTTTAGTAAGCATCCTGATTGGATTCAGTTTATCAGGACTCTGTACCAGATGGCTCTAAATTACAGTAACTGAATATCCTATCTTCATTTGCTGAGTGGCCATTGGAAGGCTGTTGTGATTAAAGGCATCCTCTGCCGAAGTTTGCCTCCTGTACGGTCTCCTGCCAAATGCACAGATACGAATTGTTCAGATATGCATTTGTGTTGGGAGGTGAGAGTGTAGCAGACCCTTGCTATTGTGTCTTTCCAGTACTTAGTTTTCATTTGACCTCACTCGAATGACTTCCTGGTGAGTGTCTATTATGTGCCAAGCATGGCGCTTAGCAATGGGAAATGAAATATGAATGATTATGGATGGCTCAGACCTTCTAAGATATTTACAATACAGTTAAGTAGGAGAGGCTGTGGATAGAATATTTTTATAAAAATTCATATGAAGAATTGTTACTGCTTGTTGAACATCTACTCTGGGGCAAACACCACCAGGTATTTCCTGTGAACTATCTCACACAATCCTCTTCATTACCTTGAAAGATTTATATTCTCATTGTGCATATGAGAAAAAGTAGGCTCCAAAAAGTTGAATTGATTTGTCCAGTACATTGCAGAGATCCCACAATTCCTACTCAGTATTGATTCTATTATTTTTTTTAATGACAGAAATTCTGTGCAAGACCATTGTGTTGAGGCAATGCACTAAATTATAAATGAGTATTCACGCCCCCCCCCCCTTGCTGACAAAAGTTGCCAGTAAGATGTATAAAATGGTTGGTTGAGCCGTCTATGGGGAGTTTTTTTTTTTTTGAGACAGGGTCTCGCTTTGTAGTTCAGGCTGGCTCTGAGCTCACTATGTAGTCCAGGCAAGCCTCGAACACAGGAATCCTCCTGTCTCTGCCTCCCGAGTGTTGGGATGACAGGCGTGAGCCACCACGCCCGGCTCTATGGGGAATTTTTGAAAGGAGATAACTTGGTTTAGAGGAGCATCATTCCCTCTGTTCCCTACTTTCTCCTTTTCTCACTTGGGACAAGGGTATGATGTCTGGAGTCCTCTTGGACCATGAGGTACATTTGAGAATGGAAATCACAGGCAAAGATAATAAGAGAAGTGATAGAAGTCTGCTCCTTCATTCTCATTGGTCCACTGGATAATCATCCTGGATTACTGCTCCAGACCTCTTTTGTGAGTGAGAACAAGCACTGTCTCATTTACTTCACCATTTAGGTTTTCTGTTCTTCACAGGCAACACTCTTTTCCAAAGTCATACAGCTTGTAAGTGATACATCTGAGAATAAAAATGAGGACTTGCTTAATTTTTTTATTTAATTGAATTCTTTATTGGTACATTTTATATACAGCTCACAATCACACTCAACATTGGGGAATTTGTACCAGTAGGTGACACAAGTTAATTCTCATTTTTACCCATATCCCTACCCACCCCACAACCCCCACCCCCGTATACATGTGCTTTCTTTTTCTTTTCAAATCATATTTATTCTTTCCCCTACCATATTCCCTTTGAATATTTCCTATTTCACAAAATCTATCATACATTCTAGAACTCATTTACATCTACAGGTTCTCATACCAGAGAAAAGATATGGTATTTACATATCTGTGATCTATTTATTTCACTTATTAGAGGACTTGCTTAATTTCAGATCTCATTTCATTAACTACCATGCAGTTCATTCATCCTGGGGATATCTACATATGTTATTTACACGTCTACCATCCTGCCAGGTACTAGATAGACCAACAGGAACGATACTATATGATAATTTAGTTATAATGGTTATCAGCCAGGGCCACATCACAGAGAGCATGTCTAATTTCCTGGGCAGCAAAAGGAAGTACAGAGTGGGCAAGATCAGCGAAGATGTGAAATGTTGGAGTTCAGTGGTAGAAAGGAAGAAAATAGACATTTAAACGAGGAAGTTGACATGTTGAAATGAATCCAGGTGGTTCTGGATTCTGTTGAGGACTGACTGAAGGCAGCACTCGAATTGTTTCTTGACAGTGTCTTTGGCGTAGACAGCTTTCTGGGGGGTCAGCTGTGCAGCACTGCTGTATAATTAAAATAACAGTGTTGTATTTGTTTATAATTGTAATAATTGGGCATAGTCTCAAGTGTATAGTACTTCTGGCCTTACCAGACTCTCCCGAGTCCCAGATGATAGAATAGAACAGAGTATGGTCCCCCCATGAGCACATGAGGCTTTGGGGGGACATCTAGACACAAGCCATATTGAATACTCTCTGAGGCAGTTTCTAAGTACAGTTTAAAAAAACATACAGAGTAGAGTTGGAGTGATGGTAATTAGGGGTGAATTTCAGGGGAGTGACCAAGATGACACCCTTGAGATAGGCACAAGAGTGGGGTTCCCTAGATCTCTGTGGCAACTTCAGAGGCCTGGAGCTTATACAATTTTGGTTATTATTGTAAGAAAAAATGTAAGACAGTGAATAAAATATTTAGATTAAAAGTGCATGTTTATAATCAGAAAATTAAAAAGGTAAATGTGAAAATCTTAAACTAAAAACCTACATAATCTAAAATATTCTCATAAATTCAGAAAAATTCCCAATTTTAGTAGTATTAATTTCTGAATAGGTCTTCACAGTGTATATATTCTTATTCAAATGACACCAATCTTGCATAATTTCTAGAGAGTAGAAATTTTACAATAGACATATTTCTTCTGGCACAGTAGATTTATACTGATAGCTTAAAATAGTTATTTTTGGCATCTCGTGATTTGCTGATCACGCCATGTAAATATTTAGGATTGTTGTCAAATTTGGAAAAGTTTACCAAACTTCTGCCATATATAGTTGAAAATCTCAGGGCATTTTTAGGTTTCCTGTATAATGCCTCACTATTGAATCATCTCTGGATGCTGACATTATTAGCCAGCTTTGAAATAGTGGCTTTTGTATTGGAGTAGTTTGACTTCCATGCGATCGCCATTCGTGTCAGCATTTTGTTTCAATCAGCCAGAAAGTTGAAAACCTTCCCAGAGCTTTCAGATGATTCACTTCTTTTTACTGACTGGAAGAGCAGACAGCTGAAGGGCCTGTCTCTCATTTCTATGGGGAGGACCATTTTTCTTCAAATGAGCGATCACATTTTGTGTGGTCTGAGCATTGGTTTTGTTATAACTCGCTTCTAAATGTCAGGATGGTTTCTACTTCTCCCTCTTTCTCTTTCATATTTTAACTTTGTTTCCCTTCACTTTAATTGAATTTTCTCTCGTTTTCATAATATACAAACTTAAAAGAATTATTGTTCATAAACATCCATTTCAGAACCCTGCAATTTCTTAGGTGTTTTAGGGAAACATTCCAGAATGTCTTCGCAAGTTATGATTAAATTGTGTGTTATCAACTTCTTAAATGCATTTAAAAATATTTTGTCTGTGCTCAGGTTTCTCTTTGAAATTTCAGAAATGCTTGTCAGTGTTCTTGAAATGCTTTTATGCTCATGGTCACATCTTAGATAGCTTTATAATAGCGGCATTAAACTCTTTAAAAGAAAATCCAAATGGACACGTGTACATAAAGTAACACATCTGCAATTTGAATGTGAAAAGCAAACGCTAATGTAGAAGTTCATGACAGCTGTTCAGAGCCCCAGTGCGATGAGCCGGCTTTCTCTAACAGGACTAGGAAGGAGGTGCCTCATGCTTTCCGAGAGCACATAGAACTCGCTCACCCCCCTAATAGCAGTGTTTCTATTTTTTTTTTTTCTGAGACAGGGTCTCGCTTTGTAGTTCAGGCTGGCCCTGAGCTCACTATGTAGCCTAGGCAAGCTTCAAACTCAGCAATCCTCCTGTCTCTGCCTCCCAAGTGCTGGGATTACAGGTGTGAGCCACCACGCCCAGCACTGTGGTCTGTGGTATTGATCGTTGGTGGGCGTGAGTCACCACGCCCAGCATTGTATGTGGTTACTGAGGATCGAACTCAGGACCTTGCACTTGCGAGGCAGGCGCTGGAACCATTGAGCTAACCCTCCGGCCCATAGCAGTGTTTTTATACAGCTGATCACAAACAGCACTCGGAGGCAGCCACTGTAGTCCAAGTCATGTTTCACTTTGAACAAAGTCACAGATAGACATCTGTCAGTCAGCAAAAATGTCAAGAATGTCACATAGGAATTGCTGTTAATGAGTAGGACATGGTACACACCATGGACCAGAGTTTGTTACATCTGGCTTGGAATCCACAACACCAGAGCAGAATTGATTGTCTGGTTCGTTTGATGCACCACACAATGGAACAGTTTATACCCAGCAGCTCCAAACCATTAGTGTTCCCGTAGGACACCTATGTCTCAGCAGGTTGCCATTACTTTTTCTAAACATCTGTTTCAGAAGCACATTTTCTGTCCATCAAACGACCTGATGGATTCTCCACAAACATTACTGTGTGTAAAGAATAGTTGTGTTTTAGGGAAACGGATAGAACAAAAACACTACTTGCTGTAACAGGCCATCGTGAAAGGTCTCGGAATGCACTCAAATCGATGTATTCATCAGAGTGAAGTTGCTGTTGACCTGTGCTCCAGTCCTGCAGATTGCACAGATTGTTTTACCTCAGCTCTCAGTTTATTCTCTTTGCTGCTTTGATTTCTATTTGGGGCTGTCCTGCTTCTCACAGCCTTGTCATCCACTCTATTGCCACTTTATTTTTATATTTTTTTCCTATTATACTTTCATCCCTCCTCTTAGAATTTTCACCATCCGAGTTTTAGTTTATATCATAAGACTTTTTGATGCTGAAGACTCTGACGGTCTTTATTTGGGTGTCTACTATGACATTTCTTTTCCAATCAAACTTGAACTTTGCTATGTAATGCTGGAAATGCTTGTCATTAATCTGAGATTAGGACCTATGCAGGAGCAGTCTGAGTGCTTTTAGAACAACTGCCCATAGTTTAGAGTGAGCTGCTTCATTGTGTAGCTCAGTTCTTCTGCCTTCACATCAGCAGACATGCTGAAGAACATCCAGGAGCTGTCTCCTATTCCTTCAGGCTGTTCTGCTCTGCCATGGAGAGTTTTGCCTCCCCCTCCACTGAGACCCAGAAGGTCTCCTCAGGACAAGACACCCTAGATATCCTGGAGGTAGTGCAGAGCATGGTGGTGTTAAAATCACACACCTTTGCCACGTGGACACACTCTCTCTTTGCTACTCTGTGGATTTATACTCATGAGCATTTTGATAATTTCATCCAGCCTTGGACAGGAAAATGTGTAGGTCACATGCAGAGGCTGTGCCACTTTATATCAGGGGCTTGAGTCTCTGTAGCATTGAGTATGTTGGAACCAATCTTTCATGGACACTGAGGGAGAATGGTTGATCTAAACAAACCCCCATTAGACAAGTCCCCAGCTCAACCTCTGTTTAACTAGAGGCCCACAGTGCCATTGCTGTGTGGCTGCTGATATTTCGTAGTAGACACAGCACAGTGAAAGCAGTGGTGCACCTATTGATTATGGTAATAGTTTCTGGCTTTTTCAAATTTCACAACACACCTGACTGTACGAACCTGTTGCCTGTGATACTTCACCAGGGCCTTGTGTGACCAGTGAGGGAGAAAGATACCAAAGCTTTACCGTCTTTAGTTGTGTGGTCCTTTTTACCTTGACTATGACATAAAGATAAGAGACATAAAATTCGTGTCTAGGCTGGGGTTCAAGTTCCGGTGTACTAAGGTAATGAGCTAGCAGAGGCAGTGGGCTTCCTTCCCACAAAGTGACTTCAAGTTCTGAGAATTAACAAAATTCCACAAGAAACTCCCTTGCCCCTGGCAGGGTCACTTATAACCTTCTTGAAGTGCTGTGTGTGTGTGTGTGTGTGCGCACGCGCATGTGTGCATGTGTGTGCACACACATTCATATATTCATCTGGTTGTGTGTCTAGGTGGCAGTTGGTGCCTGCAGACTGGGACAGCAGTAGACACAGGAAGATGCATCTTGAGGGTTGCTTGTTTCTTTCTCCCACAATGCCTTGGGACAGGCAACACCTGCCCCTGCAAGTCTAAGTCACCAGGGTCTCTGAGTCCAGGTGACACCCATATTTCCTTCTCTACTAGTGTTGCTAGGGATCAGGACAGTTTGGTGCCCTCTCTCTACATGGATAAGGGTGTGATCTTGAGGTGGGAAGGCTCCTGGAGAGTGATTCCTGGCCATGTGTGGGACTGGAGTGTGTTGTTGAGCATTCTCTTCTTTCTCCATATAAACACTCTCAAACCCACTCAGGACTTGCTCTCTATCCTCAACCAGACAGGCCAGCTGACACTCTAGGGAGCAGGAGTCCATTGGGTTTGAGAGGAACAGATCTAGACAATGGACATGGCTCCCTTCAAGCACAAATGCTGGGCTGAGGTTATCAGTGAGGATTAAAGAAAAAAATGGGAAACAAGTATTTAAAAATTAAGATTGCAGCTTCTGGTAATGGTTACTGCAGAATTGCATTGATAAGGTCAAGAGGACACAGCCTAGGGAGGAAGTCCCAAGCTACATGCATGAGCAAGCCAAGTAAGACCAGGACAATGACCCAACCAGTTGCTGAATTGCAACAACATATAATTCATTGCTGGTGTAAGTCACTGCTTTAGAGTGGCTTGTTACACAGCAATTATTGGCACCACATTGGTTATTATCACCTAATAACATCTTAATGTAGTGGGATGTGGATTATTGATCTCTTTGTTCCGATGAGAAGTGAAGGTCCAGGGTGTTTCCATATGATGGCAGAGTCACAGCAATAGAAAACCATGACTGGAGAAGGTCACACTGGGGAAGGGACAGATTGCCACAGGTTGGATTGGGGCAGGCAGCAGGCCACTTGTGAGGATGCTGCCGATCTGGGACAGGCATGGGCCAGGCCTCCCCCTTCCTCCCTTCTCCACTGAAGTCCAAGACATTTTCTTGACATAGAAGTCTCAGCATCAGACACATGAGAACTGACCTCCTATCTCTGCCACTTACCTCATGGCTGAGAGGATGTCGTAAAATGATGTCATTTCTCTGAGCCTCAGCTTCGTCCTCTATAAAATGAGGGGACATTATTTTGCACTGAGCTTTCCCATGATTGTACGGGACATTTGTGTGTAGCAGGCTCCATGTCAGCACATTCAGTCTCCCATAAATGTTTGCTTATTCTCTTTCCACCAGCTTCATCACTCCTTTCTTTTGATCGCCTCTTTTACAAAGTTGGGAAAACACAATGCCTAATCTTTAGTTTTTTTCAAAGAGAAGATACATAATTATAGGATGTTTTCTCATCTGTAAAACGTCATCAGTATGAATCTTTGAGACCTGAGGATGAAGTACGATCAGAGTGGAATATTGTGCTTAACGATATGGACTTTGCAGGCAGAAAATGTAAGTTCTAATCCAAAGGTTCAGTCCTACCAGCCGCAGAACTACAGCTCATTTAATCAGCCTCTGCGCTTGAGTTTCCCTCGTGCTGAACTTAGCGATAGTAATAAAATCCTGTTTGCGTATTTGCTGTAAGGACAAAGTGAGATCAACCCTGTTAAGTCCTTAGCCTGGCCGAGTGAAGACTAATAACATTTTTGAATGGGAATGATTTGCCTTCCCTGTCCCACTCTCGGGGTCACCTTACTTACACAGTGAGCATGAAGGACTGACCCAAGATTTGACTTTTGATTTTTAAGGAAATAAAAATAATAATATCAACATTTCTGTCAGTACCTTGGACAGTGTTGGGGAAGTGACTTAAGAGATGGCTGTTGGCCAGTTTTTCTTTTGACCACAACAGCAGAAATCCTTCCCACATCAAAACACATTCACTCCTTCCCCAAGTCCCAAGTGTTAACCATCCCTTTAGCTTGAAGTCCAGGGTTTTATCAGCTCAGCAGATCTGGGGCAGAGGAAGCTGAGGAGGTCCATGGCTGGCCCACTCTCTCGGAAGTCTGTGATTTGATGATAGTTCCACCACCCAGGAGCAAATGCAGCCAACGCTGAGTAGCTGGGCAAGTGTAAGGTGACTTCTAGGGACCTTTCCTTCAAGAATGGGGAAGCGGGAAGCTCACAGACGTCTGGGTCACATGTTGCCAGTTCTTCAGTTAGCACTGAGCTCCTATCCATGGGAGTCATTCAACATCTACAGAGGCCCACTTCCTGGCCCTCTGATTCCTCTCCGGATTACTCTTCATTTCTCACACCAAATGATGCAAGTGTTTTGCAAAGTAGTAAACTTCATACCCTGCTTTGTGAACACAAAGGTTAAGTGTCCAAAGTCCTCTTTTAATTCCATAGCTCTATTTCAGACCAATGGGATACAATTATTATTTACATTTAAAATTTCCTGGTGTATTAATTCATAACTACACCTCTAAACAGATCTGAGTCACACAGTCTTTGTGGTATACTATTCTCTTCCTGGGACTCTGGAGGAGGTTGCTGGGTAAAGAAAGGCCAGTATTTAAGTGGGTGATCTGGGAAGAATCCTCTCGGGGTTTTGGAGAAGTGCTTGTTTACCTGAACATGTTTAGGGCATTTACCTTAGAACACGGTAACCTCTTCTCAGAAGTCTCCATGTTCCCAACCTGAAATGAACTTTGCTCAGAGTCTGGTTCTTTTTATTTTTAGACAGGGTCTCGCTTTATATTTCAGGCTGGCCCTGAGCTCACTGTGGAGCCCAGGCAAGCTTCGAACTCAGCAATCTTCCTGCCTCTGCCTCCCAAGTGTTGGGATTACAGGTGTGCGCCACCACACCCGGCACTGTGCTATGTGGTATTGATCACTGGTGGGCATGAGTCTCCACACCCAGCATTGCATGTGGTTACCTTACCGGGGGTTGAACTCAGGACCTTGCGCTTGCGAGGCAGGCACTGGAACCACCGAGCTAACCCTCTGGTCCCCTCTACTTCTTTTGACCAGCATTTTACAGTTGGCCCGGGCTGGTGGTGTAGTTTATCACCACAGACCTCTGGCATCGGGCTTAGTTTCCCATTCAGCCTGGGTAGGTGACAATATCCATGTAACAGGGTTCGTCTCCAAAGTTTTAGGCCACTTGTGCATGGCAAAACAGAGGAAGCTCATCATGTTTTAAAGACAGTAAGTCTTGCAGTGACATGAAAAGCTTCATTGTGTCTTGGTCTGGAATATTAAACACCTGTGACCTGGGCGAGGAACAAGGCAGAAATTAAGTTTGACGTTTGAGTGAGAACTAGGTGATAAAAACAATTAGGGGATTGATGGAGGGAGAGTTTGTGCATTTTAGTGTCATTGACCTTCCAAGCCCATGGCCTCTCTCTGCTTCGTCTCTGATCACTAAGTCTCCGGAGAGGTAATTCATCACATTTCTTTGTCAGAAGGGGATGTTGCTGGACCCCTTCAGTGGGGTATGGGGTTGGTGGCCCTTCCACCATGGCACTCGCCTCTTTGCAGCTGTGGGAATGAAGCTGTTTGGGTCCAGACGGGCGGTGTGAGTTTCAACCACCTCAAATGCAGTCACTTGGGAAATATCCCGGACACGCCTAAGTGTAGAAGAAAGAAAAGACAAGGTGGGGCCTGGCGTCGGCCCTCCCTCACCAACCAGCTGTCTGCGTGACCTGCTGCAAGCTGTTACCCTCTCTGGACAGCTTCTCCTAATCAGTGCGAGGGGTGTAATGACAAGGATTGTGAGGTCAAATGAAACTGGCGCCAAAGCCTCTGGCCAGCCCTTCACGCAGGGTGCAGTCAGCCCTTGTTTTTCCTGTGGGCTTTCTGCGTTCTTGGGAAGAGCCCTTCCCAGGGGAAGAGGTTCTCCATTTAGTCATTATTTCCTCTACACTGTACTGAGAGGCCACCATAGGCCTCTGTGCTGAGGACTCAGGGACCATTAAAGTGAGTATCTTTAGTAGGTTCAACTTAAACTTAGCAGAAGGGGAGAGAAAAGGGTTGAGTTCTTGACTAGGGGGAGTCAGTTAATTTTGTTCTCTACTCTTGCTTTTTTTTTTTTTTGCTTTTGAGACAGGGTCTC
>PVIC010030718.1:0-21739 GCA_004025085.1 Thryonomys swinderianus
GGTTGAATCTATAGATGTGAAAACTATGGACACAAAAGGCTGTTTATTAACATTCCTTAGAGAGTCACCATTGAGAAGTCTGCTGGACTTCATTTTGCCCACATTCCAGAAACACTTGCCCTCAGAACCCTCTACTCCAAATACCTTTGAGCAGATAGGATGTCGCCTAGGAATGCTGTCTATTTAAAGAGGCTCTGTGTCATCTGGAGTCTTCCCTCTTGTGTAAATCACATCCAATCCTTGTGCTTCATGGTTTTAGGTCTTTTTTTTTTTTGTTTTCACTATCTCCACCCTTACTTTTTGCATGTTCTTTGCGTCTTTCATCTGATCCTTGCTTGAGCACACAGGTCTAGGTGTGGCTTGAAAATTAGATGAGATATGGTCAGGATTTGAGGCTCTTGGTAGGAAGAAGGGCCTAGATGAGGCCATTCGTGTGCCCTCTTTTTCTGTTTCTCGGTTTCACAAATGCTTAACTTCATGAATCTCACTGGCCATGCTTCTTTGAGCTTGCAGAAGCCCTTTCTTTGGACCTGGCAAGCAGTTATCCAGGCAGGGAAGTGATGGAGTTACTCCTTACCTGGAAACTGATGGCCCCTAGAGGGCAATGTGGTCACAGGAAAAGAAGTTTTGTTCCCCTGGATTTTCTGGAGGCTAAGCCTGTCCAGCTGCTACTTTGAGGAAGTGCTGTATGCTTTTGGTGTATTTTTATATTTTTTAAAAACCACATGCCTTAGGAAATAGCCAAAATGTCAACTGGAACATAAAAGGCAAACACTAAAGACAGGCGGGAGTCCCTAAGGAGAGATTCAGGTAGTGTCTCAAAGCAGCTGGGGGCCTGAAGTCAGTGTTCCTAGGTGGTGATTGTGGTTATTTTGTCACTGCTGTTTATATGCATGTTGCTATCATCATACTTCTGATTTAGGGTTTTGATCATTAGCAAAGATTTTCTCCTTTGGCTGGAGGAAATTTCCTTAAGAGTGACATGCACACTACATTGTTTGGCTTCTGGGTATTAGAATTGGATCAAAATTTGAATGAAAAAGAGGAGTTAATCTTTTATTTCAACAAAGGAGTGAAATGTCACAAATCATGATGGAGTAAATACACGTGGACTTGTGAGTAACAACAGAACTTTAGCTGGGGCTGAATCCCAGTCTTGCATCTGATGCTTACCAGCAGATAAACTTGCCAAATCATTTCAGCTTTCTGTTTCCATTAATGTAGCTATTGTATAATGGGAGAGGATAATAAAAAAGTATTGATGTGGTGTCTATTTATGGCAACATTTATTTAATGTTCTTGAGCACTTTTTGTAGGTCAGAAACTGTTAGCATAAGGGATAGGAACATGAGATGGTAGAAGGGCAAGACTTGCTGAGTTCAGTAGCATCACCATCACACCACTGGCATTATCATCATCATTTTGCTCACCATGTTCATCATCATAAATAGGGACTTGCTATATCTAAGATTCATATTAAGGTTTGGTTAGACACTGGATGCCATCTGAGTATGTTATGTGAAGCTCCTTACTTGGTGTTAATAAAACCTTAATAAAACATGTTTATTATTATCACTCATCATTTTGACACAGGAGAGTTAAGGCCTAACTCCCCACCTGAAACGCGAGTTCGTGTTCTCTAAAAATCGAAGAATGAATTTTAGGAACGACAGAGGTTTGAGTAAGAAAATTTTATTGAGAGAGAAAGCTTCTGCCTTAAGAGAGACAGAAGGGGGGGCCCGGAAAGTGGGTAACCCCTCTCCCTCACTTTTTAGAGGGCTTTCATGGAGCAAAGCCACGAGGTGAGGTGGGTCTGAAATAGGGGGCTACCAATAAGATTCAAAAAAGTGGACGGGTTACAATTAACCAATGAGTACAGTGGAGAATTAACAATCAGACAGGAATTTTTGACTCTGACTCTTTTCCGGAGGTGGGTTAAAGTCTCAGCCTTTTACCCCAGGAGGTGGGCGCTTTCTTTAGAATATCTGATGGCTGCCTGTTTGGAATCTCAATGACAGCTATTTATCTTACATGGGTGGGGTAGCTTTCCTCTGGCAGAACTAACCTCCAAGTTGGCTTTTTTTTTCTTTCAAGGGCCAGTCCTATCTTTCTGCCTACATATGTCTAGCTGGCTTTCTTACCTATAATAATTTCATACAGGCAGAAACTATGGATTACAGAGTTTAAGTACATTGTCATAGCTGATACGAGGATTTGAGTAGAGGAGCTAGGAACAGAACCTACTTCTGTCGGATTCTTCGTGGTCAAGGATTCTTTAAGGCTTGGGTGGCACTGCCAGGAAGGCTGTCCTACTACTGGACTTCCTCTCCTATGTTTCTCATTCCCTCATGAGTTAAACGAGGCACAAGACTACTCCAGGCCAAAAAAAATGTGAGAACAGTGGGAATGCATCACTTTTAGAGTCAAATTATTAAACAAACAATCCATCATTTTCCAGCTTCTGTTCCCCTGTGTTGCTAATTTAGCGGGGAGCTTTGTGTACTAGATGTGCCTCTGAAACACGATGGTGCCTTTGTTGGCCTGAGTCTAATTGAATACATGGAAAAGAGCTCCCTGGCCATTTCTGATCAATAGTTAACATAAGCAAGAAACATACTTTTGCCACAGTAGGAGACTAAGTTGGGAATTTTTTACTGCAGTCTTAGTCCAGTGGTGGCAAACCTGTAGCATGTATGCCACATAACTTTTTATTTAAGTCAAAAGATATTAATATGTCCTCTAAAGAACATCCTTGAACAGAACATAGTGTGATGGTAGGTTGTTCAGTTGGCTAAAAGTTCAAGAGCCCAGAAAGACAACCAACAACATGGGAAAAGTCTTTACTAGCTGTTTGTCAGACAAAGGGCTATTATCTACAATATACAAGGAACTTAAATCAGCCTCCCCAAGTTTAAAGACCCAATTCAAAAATGGGCATCTGCATAAAGAATGACAAGACTGATTCATTTATGTGCAAATGGATACACCTAGAGGACACACTAATAAGTGAAATAAATAGATCACAGATAGGCAAATACCAGATCTTTTCTTTGATATGAGCACCTGTAGATGCAAATGAGCTCTAGAAAGTATGACAGTTTTTGTAGAATGGGAAATTTCCAAAGGAAATTTGGTGTGGGAATGTAATGAGGGGAAGGGATAAATATGATTCTGAAAGAAAATAAAAGAGCATGTATATAGGGGATGAGGAGGTGTGGGTGGGTAGGGACATGGGTAAAAGTGAGAATTAACTTGTGTCATATACTGGTACAAATTCCCCAATGTTATGTGTGATTGTGAGATGTATATAAATTGTACCAATAAAGAACTCAATTTAAAAAAAATGGGCATCTGAAATGAACAGACAATTCTCAGAGGCAGAAGTCAAAGCAGACAAGAAGCATATGAAGAAATGTTCAACATCACTGGTCATTCGAGAGATGCAAATGAAAACAACACTGAGATTCCATCTCACTCCACAAAGAATGGCTGCTATTACAAAATCAACCAATGATAAATGCTGGCGAGGCTGTGGGGAGAAAGGAACACTTTTCCACTGCTGGTGGGATTGTAGACTTGTGCAACCATTGTGGAGATCTGTGTGGAGATTCCTCAGAAAACTAGGACTAGAGGTCCCATTTGACCCTGCTATTCCCCTGCTAGGAATATACCCAAATGAATTTAAAAAATCACATTGGAAAGACAAATGTACAGCTTTGTTCATAGCAGCTCAGTTCATGATAGCCCAATCTTGGAAGCAACCTAAATGCCCATCAACTGGAGACTCGATAAAGAAGATTTTTTTAATGGAGTATTACTCTGCTATAAAGAATGACAAGATTCATTCATTTATGTGCAAATGGAGACACCTGAAGGACACACTAATAAGTGAAATAAATAGAACACAGATATGCAATTACTGGATCTTTTCTTTGATATGAACACCTGTAGAGGTAAAGGAGCTCTAGAATGTATGATAATTTTTGTAGAATGGAAAATATCCAAAAGGAATTTGGTGTGGGAACGTATTGAGGGGAAGGAATAAATATGATTCAGAAAAAAATAAAAGAGTATGTATATAGGGGGTGGGGAGGGATGTGGATAAAAATGAGAATTGACCTTTGTCACATATTGGTACAAATTCCCCAATGTTGTGTGTGATTGTGAGCTGTGTATATAATGTACCAATAAAGTTTACTGAATAATGGAAAAAAAAAGTTCAAGAGCCCATTATCAAGGGCAAGTGAAAGAAGAATGGGAGGAAGAGACATATGCAAACATATATTCATTTATATATGACTCTATAACCATGAGTAAATATATCTATAACAATATATATCTAATAATAACATTATATAATAATATAATACATATAATAATCAATATATCTATAACATTGAGTGAATTAATAAAGAAATTCAATGTGGAATTAATGGTGGTTATCTTCTTAGTTTTCATGAGGCCAAATGAGTTGTTTTTTCTAAACTTAAACCTCAGTATTCAGGTTTATTTTTATTTTCTTTTTTTGAGACAGGTTCTCGTTTGTATTTCAAGCTGGCCCTGAGCTCATTACATAGCCCAGGCATGCCTGGAACTCAGCAATCCTCCTGCCTCGGCCTTCCAAGTGCTGGGGGCGGGGTGGTAGGCCTGAGCTGCCACGCCCAGCACTGTGGTATGTGATACTGATTGCTGGAGGATGTGAGTCACCATGCCCAGTATGTGGTTGTATGTGGTTACCAGGGATTGAATTTAGGACCTTGTGTTTGCTAGGAAGGCACTAGAGCCACTGAGCTAAACCTCCGGCCCAGTATTGAGGTTTATTTGCAGTGTTGGCCCTTTTTGATAAATGAGTGAGTTTTGAGTCACAGTGTGGGACTAGTCTCTAAAAAGTTCTCCATCTGTGTGCTCTAGCCTACACTGGCTAATATAGTTTATAAGAAGGAATGAAGTTAAATGTGTAGGATAGAGAACCCTGAATGTTTTTATTTTACTTTTTTTTTTTTTGAGACAGGGTCTCGCTTTGTAGTTCAGGCTGGCCCTGAGCTCACTATGTAGCCCAGTCAAGTCTCAAACTCAGCAATCCTCCTGCCTCTGCCTCCAGAGTACTGAGATGACAGCTGTACCATGCTCAGTATTGTTGTATGTGGTTACCAGGGATCAAACCAAGGACCTTGCATTTGCTAGGCAGGCATTGGAACCATTGAGCTAAATCTTCAGCTTGAATCCTGAAGTTTTGCTTAAGGATTTTCCAACATGGTTTGTGGTTATGTTGAAACATTGAGAGTTTCTTTTCTGGGAAATCAGATAAAGGTACATAAAAAGTTTATAAATAGCATTTTTTGGTATGATATTATTTTAAAGTGTTCTTTCCGTTTACTTCCCTGAAACCAAACCATCACAGAAACCTGTAAAATTCAAGGTATTGAAGTTAATTCTGAATTTTACCAGCTCCTTTATATACATAGAATCACTTCACATGTGTGCATGCATATGCATACACAGATGTACACCCAAACAAGCAAACAAAAACAACACAAAAGAAACGTTTTCTTATTTCCACGTGTGTCCTAATTTTTTTTTTCAGAGTCTTGCTTTGTAGTTGAGGGTGGCCCTGCCTCGAACTCAGCAGTCTTCCTGCCTCTGCCTCCCAAGTGGTGAGACTATATCTGTGAGCCACCATGCCCGGCACTATGGTATGTGGTACTGATTGCTGGTGGGTATGAGTCAGCTTGCCCAGTATTGTTGTATGTGGTTACCGGGGATTGGACCCAGGACTTCAAGCTTGCTAGGCAGGTGCTGGAACCACTGAGCTAAATCTCTGGTCCATGTGTCTTAACTTTCAATGTGGGGAAATATGTTTACCCTATACACCTTCTCTTAGTTGCCCTGAGGAGCACTTCAGAGCTCAGTTCCATGAACACACTTGGTCTTGAAGTCCACATCGGCCCTTTCCCTCTGCCTCTGGTAGATTAAATATGACAGCACTGTTTGTTAGCCTGACCATTGGCATGAGTATGATAGACCACTTTTAGTTCCTTCCACCCTAAAGAATGTGCTGGGAGGTCTTTGAGACTTTTTAGATTCTTAGCATGAGCTCAGAACTCAGCTAAGCTGGGCAGGACTCCTGAGCCTGCTGAGTAATTCTTGTTATTTATTTTTAATGTGAGATTATAACAAGAACTACTAGGGCCTCCAAAGAACATCTTTGAACAGAACATAGCACTATGGTTTGTTGTTCAGTTGGGTAAAAGTTCAAAAGCCCATTGCCAAGGGCAAGAAAAAGAATGGGAGGAAGAGCTATAAACAAACATATATTCATTTATAGGAGAATCTATAACCAGGAAAAATCACATTTTAACACTGAGTGAATTCATAAAGAAATTCAATGTGGAATTGATGGTGGTTGTTTATCTTCTTGATTTTCATGAGGCCAAAATTCATGAAGAGTGCAGAATGCTAAGAGATACTTATGTTATTGAACAAATGGGCTACAGAAGTGTCCTAGAAGGGGTCAATCTCTTGCCCTGCCCATGTAAATTCTTAGCACTGAAGGGTCTAAGATAGGAGCTGAGTATCTTGCACCAGTACGGCATAGGGCCTGAAAAATATGATATTGGATCTTAGATTGAGAGATCTCACATGTATCATCGAGCATAAATTGGTGTCAGTTCTGTCTGCTGAGAGATGAAGATTCATTCATTCCTTCAACAAACATTGTCTTGAATTTCAAATATTGGTGATACAGTAGAGGAATAAGATGGTGGCCTTGTTCATGTATAAGCAAGAATAAAATGTGGCTACTACATTGTTGATTTGTAGTGCTATAAAAATAAGTTGAAAATATAGTAAATGACTTGTGGGTAGGGAGGTAGTTTAGGATGGACTTAAATAACAAGAGGAGACACATACGGGGAATTTAGGGAGCAGAGGAAATGACATCATCAAGTCTCTAAGTCACAAAATAGATAAGATTTGAGCATGGAGGGCAGAGGGCAGGGAGGGGCAGAAGTAGGGGATTTGAAAGGAAAGATTATCAGAGAGCTTATGATGTGTGGTTTTTATTCCATGTGCCATAAGAATCTACTACAGGCTTTAAGGTGGTGAATGATATGATAAGATTTGTATTTTGAAAGCCTCATCGTGGCTGCTGTGTCAAAGATAAAGTACTGAGGGTAAAAAAGGATGCGTTTTAAAACTTGATTTTATTGGTACATTTTATATACACATCATGATCACACTCAATATTGAGAATTCCTACCAGTATATGACATGGCTTAATTCTCATTTTTTCCTATTCCCCTTCCCATCCTACAAAAAAAGATACATTTTAGTATCTACCTAAAGTAAAACAAAAATATTCATATCCCATCCTCCATCTGAAAACTCCTAGGGACCAAGACTTTGTTTTTTGAGATTCATATTCATCTACAAAATCAGAGACAAAATATAAAATTGTCAAATTTCATTGTCAGCAATTGTCCCATTAACCGTGGTGTGATAATCCTTTCTTAAGCGAATAATAGTCATGATTTAGCCAGGAAGCAGGAATGATTTGAATAATTTACTATATTTAGAAAGTCTTTCATGGAATTAGATGCAAAGGTGATAAAAGGGCTTAGATTCCAAACAGAAGTTGAGGAGACAATGAGAAATTAGGGGAGTAGGAAGCCTGTAGTGCCACAGAGCTGGAGAGGCAAAGGCAGGCAAGGGTTCCAGGGCCTTGGACAATACCAGGGCCTTGGGTTATGTGAGGGAGTGGAACTGTGATGTTCCTGCCTGAAGTGACCTGGAAGCATGAAAGAAATGGATTCACTGTCAGAAGCACTTGAGAAACATCTTGTATTCTCTATCGTTTTGCTTTTTAGGCCCCCCCCCCATTGGCCAAACCCAGAAAGAAGCAGGCTAAAGTGAGACCCTGAAAAGCACAGCTTGCAGGTCGTGCTGGGAGCAGAGCAGAGCAGGGAAAAGAAGAAGTGTGGAGACTGAGCAAAATAGGCCTAAGAAATCCTTGCCTTGCATTGTGCCTCTGGGTTTAAAATCAAACAGTGCTACTTAGGATGGAGAAGAATGGGACAGCGGAGTCAGGGTCGATTTGTAAAATGGTAGGAATTCTTGAATCACTCCTTTGCATGTGGTGCTTGCTACAGAAGCCATGTCAGGTGTTTTTTTGCCTTAGTGTTTCAAAGCGGGGCAGTTAGTTGATGCTTCTGTAGCAGGAAGTTCCAGCTAACCCTAAACTAAGCTTTGTTACTGCTCAGGTCTGGGAGTTTCTGTACATGCGAGGTGAACTGGTGGGGGAACCTTTGTTGCAATGAGGGTGAAGCTATGGCATGTGTGCTGCAGTGGGCACGCACAGCCCTGCCTGTCACCATGGGAGCCAGGTGTATGAGTTGCTTTTTCTAAACAAAAGCCTCAACATTCAGGATTAATCGCAGTGTTGACAGTGGGTAATATGTAAGTGGATTTTGGGTTGTTGCTTGGGCACTCAGTCTCTAAAAGTTTTGCCATCATAGAGAGATATTTTTAGAAGCCATCAAAGAGCATAACAGAAGAATACTGATGTGGAGAAAAGAAATTTCTAGACAGAAAGACTTAGAGTGATTAGCCTTGGTTGTTGAAAGCTAAGCTAGTTGGTCTGCAATTTTTAATTTTTATGTTTGAATCAGCTCATAAGACCAGTATCTCTGTTATTTTCTCATCACCTAGACAGACTACCTGAAACCCACAACTCTAAGGAGTAGAGGTTTATTTTGAATCACAATTTGTGGATATTTCAGTCCATCATTAGCTGACTCCCAGAAAGGTCAGTGTGGCAGAAGGCCATGGCAGAGGAGAAAGAGCCCATGGCATGGCAGGCAAGAAGCAGAGAAAGGTTAAAGGGAGTGGAGGAAAATGTATCCTTCTCGTCCATGCCTCAAGCGACCCACCTCCTCTGATCAGACTTCACCTTCCAACATCACATTTAGCTATAAATTCATCAATGGATGGACGAATCCACTGATGAATATCACACATCATGATTCATTCACCTCCTGAAAGATCCACCTATGTGGGCATGGACCTTTGGGGGTCATCTAGACATATGCTATGACAACCAGCTTCTCCATCATTTTATTGTTAGTGTTAATTTTTAAGCCCCCTCTGACTTGATGTTGCTATTTCACTAAACTAACATCTGAACTATGAGCAGTCTTTCTTTGGAAACCACAAATGGAGAATGCTCTAAAGCAAGGAGAAAAATTATGAATGTTTTTGGGGACTCTTGAAACTAGGTTGGGTCAAGAATGAATACAAGTGAGGTGACATACTTATTTGAGAATTTGACAGGTCATTACAGTTTATTTATTCCATTTGTGTACTTCTCTGTACGTTATAGTTTAGTTTTATGTAACCCATTCGCCTTTTCTTTTAAGTGGAATATATATATATAAATAATGTTTTTAATATATATTTGTTAAGTCACTTCACTAATGGGTGCCCATTAGTCAAGTGACTTAACAAATATATATTAAAAACATACTAGGTGATGTGTTCTGGGAATATATCAGTGAAAATACAAGGTAGGATGTTTTCACAGACTCCATAGTTGCATCTAGGTATCTGTGCATGTAATATACAAAAAATTATAGAAAACATAAAAAACCTATAATAATCAAATGCAGAGTGAGGAAGGAGATTTCAAATGGGGACTGACTCTATCCAGATTGCCAGAGAAAATTTTAAAGGAAGTAACTTTAATATGATATCTTTGAGAGGAAGAATTAATATGATGATGAGAGAATGGGAAAATATTCTAATCAGAGGGAAATCATGTACAAGTGGCCTATAAAGGGAAAAAGCTGTTTGTACATAAAGACCTAAGCATGAGCAGAGGGGCTGGAATGCAGAGACAAGAAGGTACATGGAAACTTGTGGATTCTGGACACTGTAGTAGGGACCAGACCTAGGGCTTTGCATAACACATTAGTGATTTTTACGTGCTCCAACTATTCACAACAGTTTATGACCTAGTTTTCAGAGTCTGACCATTTACTTTTAGTCTGTTTCATTTTTATTTGAAAACTTTTTTTGTTTTTGAGATGTTATCTTGCTTTGTAGTTCAAGCTGGCCCTGAGCTCACTATGTAACACAGGCAACTCAGCGATCTTCCTGCCTCTGCCTCCCGAGTGCTGGGATTACAGGCGTGAGACACCATGCCCAGTTGAAAATTTTTCTTTCTATTGGGCTAGAATCACTTTTCCTTCATCTTCCAGCCCTGTGCTCTGTCTTCTAAAGCCTTATAGAGACACCTTATTGCTTATTTCATTCCTTTTGTAGTTTATATTACTTTTAACTCTTCTGTTCTCTAAATTTTACTGATCTACAAATGATAAGGGTTTAAAAGCTTTTCTGTAAGTGCTGCCTACTGTAGAACACACTTCAGTTTGTCAGCATCCTTTCTCAAGTGAAGGGTGTAGAGTCCTACACTTGCGATTAGGCCAAGTCAAGAAGTACTTTCATCTTCCTGTTTAGCATTCTTGTTTTCTGTTAAGGTGGCTTTATGATCAGAATTATTGTTTGAATGCCACCTCACACTGCTAATTCAAAATAATCTTCTAGTAAACTAAAACCTCCAAGTCCATTTCTTGTAAGCTGCTATTAAACTGGGTGTTTCTCATCCAATATGTATATAGTATTTATTTTAATTTATGCCTTGTCTATTTCTAAAAAAATGACTGTTAGCTTAGAAACAGAACAGAAGCACATATCCACTCAGCTAAATGATTCAAAGAAGAGCAGAAACATTACGTTTTACTGATTTTTCTAAGTGTAAGTGCAGGTCTTCCTACCATACTCAGTTTCATCTTACCTGTTTAGGGATCTTGATGCTGTGTTTTTACCAAGTCTCTTTCTATTGTCTGAGTTGTGGACCACTCTAGCAGAGTGCTACCTGCCAGTTTGCTGTTCATCACTTTTTTTTTTTTTTTTTTGAAGTTCAGGCTGTCCCAGAGCTCACTGTGTAGCCCAGGCAAGCCTTGAACTCAGCAATCCTCCTGGCTCTGCCTCCCGAGTGCTGGGATGACAGGCGTGAGCCACCACACCTGGCATTGTGGTATGTGGTACTGATTTCTGGTGGGCATGAGTCACCATGCTCGGTACTGTTGTATGTGGTTACCAGGGATCGAACCTGGGCCCTTGTGGTTGTGAGGCAGGCGTCAGAACCACTGAGCTAAATCTCTAGCCCAATATCACCATTCTTAATAGTTCCTGATACTTCAGGTCAAAGATCTGAGGTCCACCAGCTACTAGTTGAGTGACCATTGGTGGGTTAATTCAACTCTCTCTCTATTTTAGTTTCATTTAGATAATAGTGCACAGCTCAGACTAGTGTCATGAGGGATCAATAAAGTAATAATGGAAAGCTGTGTGAACAGTGCTTGTCATGTGATAAGCTCTCTACATGTTTCATTATATTTTTTATTATTAGTAAAGCATTTGTTGAGAATTTATTATGTTCTAGGCAATGTGATTGTGCAGTCTGGGTTACAGGAGATTGTAGTACAGGAGTGGGGAGTATGGCAGTTGTCTCTCTTCCTTATCTTTCTAAAGTGTGGCTCATTCCTAGGGATCCTACCTGGGTCCTGGCCCTAACACTCCTCTAGCAGGTTCCTGTTTCTTTTATTACAATGGTATTCTTTACATATTTTTTTTTCTCACAAGTGACACAAAGAGTCATGCCTTTCTTGGGAAGAAACCGACAATTACACTGGTGGTTTTTCTACACTGAGAGTTCTTCTCCTGAAGCACCATAGTACAAAACAAAGAAACAAAGACACAAACAAAACAAAACAAAACAACAAAAAACCCCACCATGATGATAAGACCATAGCTGTCTGCGAGATTTATTCTACTGTGCCTGTGCCGGAGAATATCACTGCTTTTGAAATACAGTATCTCCATAAGGCAGCCAGTGTATCATCTCCTTTTCAACTACACCTGCAGCTCAGTACTGACTTTACATGACAAGATATAAACAGAACATTTACACAATGTCATGAATTTCCAGTTAAATTTTAATGATAGTCGAATTTGATTGTGTCATAGGAAACCAAGATAAGAGTGTTGCACTCCTTGAATCTGATGTTATAGACTGTAAAGCAATTTTTAGCAAACAATTTTGCTTTTACCCAGTTTCCTCATAAGTAGGCTTTTCCAGTCTTGCTCATGAATGTAGTAAATACCTACTTATGTGCCTAGAACATTAAAACATTGCAGGATCTAAGGAGAGATCCTTAGTATAATTTTCCATTTTCAAATGTTTCTGCATTACTCTTGTATGCTGAAGAGTACAGCAAATTTTGACTTTATTACTGAAATAACCTGTGTTTGTTAATATTTTAAAATATCCACTAAGAAACCTGTTCTTTCAAGCAATTTTTATTAGAGTACAATAATTGGGGTTAGCCCTATTAAAAGAGGACTCAACCTCTCTTTCTGTTTTTTAGGATTCAGAAATTTTCAGCTCTCAAAACATTAAATCATCCTTCACTTTAGTTGCTATGTATGACTGAAAGTGAAACCATCACTAAGATTTAAAGGAAGTGTGAGGAAGTTTAACAAAATTTGATTATCCTTTATATGGGAACACATGTGATTTCTACGTGGACCAAGGACACACAAGCGTACTGTTGAAATAATCAGCTACGCTCTGTTTGGGCTCCACAGCAGTACTTATTTATGGCCTGATTCAGTAATTATCTTAATTAGTTTTTGCACCTTTCCTTCTTTACATTGTAACTTCCAGGAGGGCCAGAAGCAAATCTTGTCTGTACACTGATGTGTCCCTAGGTACCTGGCACAGACCCAGATCATAGTATTATATATAGTACAAATTCAATTAGTAATAATAATGATAAAATTTATGAGTAGAACAAGGAAAATTATAACATTTATTTTACTGATTACTATGTAAGAGGCACATTTCTGTGTAATTTGCATGTAGCATATTGTATAATGTTTTTCAGTAATCTTTTTAATATTAATTAATTTTATTCATGAGAACTTTGAAACAGGTTATGAATCACAACTGGTCTGTGTCCTGTTTATTTCGCTTATAAGTATAGCCTCAAGGTGCATCAATTTAAGTATAAATGTCTCTAATTTATTATTCTTTTTGGCTGAGTAGGGAGAAAGGAGCCCTTCTCCATTGTTGGTGGGATGTAGACTGGTGCAACCACTGTGGAGATCAGTGTGGAAATTTCTCCAAAAACAGGATTAGAGGTTCCATTTGACTCTGCTATTCCTCTTCTAGGTATATACATGAAAGAATTATATGATTCATGTCATAGTGACGTTTATGCACCATATTCAACAGCATCTCAGTTTGTGATAGCTAGATCTTGGAAACAACCCAAAAGTCCATCACCTGGAGACTGGATAAAGAAGATGTGGTTCTTTTTATAAAATGTAGTATTCTGGGCTCATAGCCCAAGCTCTGCATGTACAAGCTATGTCATCATTGATCCTCTCTGAATATCAATAAGTATATCTATTATTTTAAAAAATGGAATAGTACTCTACCTTAAAGAATGTTTGAGTCATTTATACTCAAATGGATGTACCTTGAGGACATAAGTGAAATAAATAGGTCCCAGATGTGTAAATACTGTATCTTTTCTCTGGTTTGAGGATCTGAAGATATAAATAAGTTCTAGAGTATATGACAGATATTGTGAAGTGGAAAATATTCACATGGTAAGGAGGGAGATAGGAGTATATATTGTGGGGAAAAATGTGATGGTAAAAAAAGGAAATAAAATGTATATGCAGGGCAGGAAGTTGTAGGTTGAGCAGAGGAATGGGAACAAATGAGAATTAAATCGTCATATACTGGTACAGATTTTCAATGTTGATTGTTATCATGATTTATATATAAAAAGTACCAATAAAATTAATTAAAAAATATACATATAGCTAAAGAATGTCAGATCCCTCCACAAATTTACAGACCCAATGCAAAGATGGGCATCAGAAATGAATACACACTTCTCAGATGAAGAAGTACAAATGGAAAATAAATGTATGGAAAATTTTTTGACATGATTTTTTTGAGTTATGCATATTAAAACCAAACTGAGCCAAGTGTGGTGGTTCATGCCTGTAATCGCAGAATTTGGGAGGCAGAGGCAGGAGGATTGCTGAGTTCGAGGCTTGCCTGGGCTACATCATGAGCTCGGGGCAGGCTGAATTACAAAGCGAGACCCTGTCTTAAAAACAAAACAAAACAAAACAAAACAACCAAACTGAGATTCTTTCTCACTTCAGAATGGCTGTCATCAAGAAATCAACCAAAATAAATGTTAATGGGGCTGTGGGAAAATGTTACTTTTTTTCCCCTGCTGTTGAGATTGTAGGACTGGTACAACCATTGTGGAAGTCAGTGTGGAGATTCTTCAAAACCTAGACTAGAGGTTCCATTTGGCCCAGGTATTCCCCTTCTTGGTATCTTCACAAAAGAATTAAGAGCATCATACCATTGTGACATATGCACACCCACATTTAGCAGCGCAGTCTGTAATAGTTAAATCTTTTTTTTTTTTTAACACAGGGTATCACTTTGTAAATTCCACTGGCCCTGAGCTCACTCTGTAGCCCAGGCAATCCTGGAACTCAGCAGTCCTCCTGTCTCTGCCTCCCAAGTGCTGGGATTATAGGTGAGAGCACTATGGGGTGTGGTACTGATTGCTGGTGGGCGTGAGTCACCACGCCCAATATCATATCATTGTATGTGGTTACTGGGATCGAACCAGGGACTTTGTGCTTGCTAGGCAGGCAGCGGAACCACTGAGCTAAATCTCCGGCCCTATAATAGTTAAATCTTGGATTTATACAGGTATAAATCTTGGATTTATACAGGTATAAATTTGGGCTAAATGCCCATCAACCAATGAATGGATAAAGTTGTGGGTTTTTTATACAATGGCATACTACTCTTCCATAAAGAAGGATAAACTCGAGACATTTGTAACTAAATGGGTCAGCCTTGAAATCATACTCTTAAGTACATCAAACACACATGTTTAAATAACATATTGTTTTTTTGGTGTGAAAAACTGAAAGCTGAGGACTAAAATGTATAACAGATACTGGGAAAAGGGAAGAAAATGTTCCAGTGAGAAGGCAGACAGTGGTGTGGAGGGGGGAAAGGCAAGAAAAGACAAGGAAAAAGAGATAATAGAAGGAAAAAATGGAAATAGCGATTTTGTATGTAAGGAGGGATGAGGGGTCAAAGGGAGAGGATGAATGGGACAAAAAGAAGCAAGATACATCATGTACAGGTATAAATTCCCTGTGAAGAATGTTATTACTAGGTATATCTAAAATGTACCAATAAATGTTCTGTTAAAAAAAAAAAGGATGGTGAATTTTGTAGAGACCAATAAACACTTCACCAAAAGAGACTAATGACATATCCTGTGATAATTACCTGGCCCAAGCAAGTCACATGCACATTCCCAACTTTAAGAGTGTCTGGAAGGAGACAATCAGAAATCTTGATGAGTTCTAGGAGATTCTACCAGAGGCGGCAAAGTCAGTAGATTTCCACTGTTCATACATGGGTCTCAAACTACAAGGTGTGTTTACTTTGTTTACATTTCTGTTGTTCATTTTCTGTAATCTCACTCAGACACCCAGCCCTAAACCCTTTAAAATTTATTCCACTGTAATTGCCCTTTCATTTTCCCCCAGAAAACACTAATTTTCCTTCATCTGTACTCTAACAGGTAATTTATACCATTTTGAAAACTTATCCGTAGTTATAAAGTTAGCTCTGTTCCACTTTTATGTTGCTAACAGGTCACCTCAAAATTAAGTGGCTTGTAGAAATGGTGATCACGTTGTTCACAAAATTATAATTTGTCCTGCGGCCATGTTTTTCACAAAATTATAATTTGTCCAGGGGCCAGTAGGTGTGTCCATGTTTCTTTCACAGGGTCTCAGTGACCGTGGCTCAGTGCAGGTGAAAGATGAACACGTCACTTACTAGACTCCACGGGGAAGGTAGGCTGTCTTACGGGATGGTAGCTGGGTTCCTAGAGAATGAGGTGGCATTTGTATCAGATCTTAAAATGGAACCTTAAAGGTCACATGATGTCATGTCAGCCTTAGGGATGTGTTCACTGTGCTTCAAAGGGAAAAAAATAGAGACTCATGGGATGGAATGTTAGAGTCACATTACAGGAAGACTGTGTGGGATGAAAGATGCCCTGTTTGAATGTGAAACCTGGTACAACTATTTACTTCTTCAAATCTGTTTTGGAATTAAACAAGGCAATAAATAATCAAAATTGTCAAGTGGATGCCTGTTTTGCTTGTATACCATGTGTTCCTTGAAAACTGGGCTTATATGATGTATTCATCTTTGTACACATAGTGCAGAGGATGGAGTGAGATGTTTAAGGGAAGTAGTTGTTGTGTACTTAATCTTATTTACGAGAAAATCTATAAGTTCTTTAAGGAGGCAAGGTGCTCAGAGAAGGTAGCCTAGACCAAAGGACCGAATCTTGATTGGTCTAAAACTTTTATGAAAATCTTACTCCTCTTTATTTTTTTAATTGAATTCTTTATTGGTACACTCAACGTTGGGGAATTTGTACCAGTACATGACATGAGTTAATTCTCATTTTTACCTATATCCCTACCCACCCCACAACCCCCACCCCCTATATATGTGTGACTTCTTTTTCTTTTCAAATCATATTTATTCTTTCCCCTCATTACTTTCTCTACCACATTCCTTTTGAATATTTCCTGGTTTAGAAGGTCCATGCAACCTCATTTTCTCCAAAGAAATACAAGAGAAAGTCTACAAAGAACTTCAACAGCCACAAAAATTCTATGTTTTTTTTAAATTGTGAAAATGACTACATTCTAGAAAAAGAAAAGGACAGAGAAATCCTACCTTCCTTTCTACACACGGATGTTGTTCAGAGAAGATGTTATGTTTGAATTAGCGGCAGCCGTGTTGCTATCATAACGATATCTCTGTTGGAATCTCAAGAAGGGCCAACTAATATTTCTTGCATTATTTAACACATAGATTAGCCAACTTTTGTACCTGTCTCTCTCCAACCTCTTGTTATGTTAGGTAATTAATTCCAATTATTTAAAGCCAATTTCAATGGGCTCTTTCAGTTGTTATTTGAAGCTGAATGCACTCTCGCTGAAACAGAGCTCAATTAATGTTCATTGAATTGCATTGAATTCCCTTAACTGGTTTGGGTTACTCACTTGTAGTTTGGCCCATGCAGGAGAATAAATGCAAAGGATCGCAAGATTGCATATCTCTGTATGCTGCCATTTCTTCTGTGAACTGTAGAGATTTCAAAGCTAGATTACCTAAAGTGCTTCCAAATCAAAGCCCTTTAGCTCACATACATCTAAGCGGTGGCTTTCCTTGAGAAATTTCTTTTTTTTGGTCCAAGTATTTAAAACACAAAAGGCCTTTGGGTGTGCTGATTTCTTGGCATTCCTGAGTCTTGCAGGTGAGACATAATGACTAAGTACAGTCGATTAGAGATGAAGTTGCTACCCAGCACTCTGAGTAAATGCAGAATGCAGCTGGGTGGAGGCAGGTTTTTCTGACATCAACCAGGGAGACTTGGCCAAAACACCTGTAAACTTGCTCCTGTAAAATCTTCTTTTAGGGAACATCCCCCATGTTTGCAGCATGATACCTAAACTATTATATGCAGTTGGTCTTTTTATTCTCCATTAGCAGGTGTAACTTTTTCTTTTTTTTTGAGATAAAGTCTCGTTTTGTAGTTCAGGCTGGCCCTGAGCTCACTATGTAGCCCAGGCAAGCCTCGAACTCAGCAATCCTGCCTCTGCTTCCCGAGTGCTGGGATTATAGGAGTGAGCCACCACGCCCGGCCTCTCCAAAATTCTTGTTGAAATATAATTGCCAATGTGATATTAAGAGTGAGACTAGTAAGAGGTAGTTAGTCATCAGCATCATGAACTAATACAGGATGGACTGAAACAGGATGAAGGCAGATGGGCAGGATTGAGCCACTAGTGCATGACAGCCCTATACCTATTTCTCCCCCTCTTCTTTCCCCCTTCCTTTCTTCAGTTCCAGGGGAGACATGTGACCTTGGCTGGACAAATCACAGGGCTTCACTCTCATCAGAGAGGACCCTTAGTTCAGAGCACAGATCACCCTGTGTCTTTCAGGGCACAAAAATGTGAGTCCCTGTGAGAGAGCTGGGTAGTATTTCTAGATGGAAAGGGTCTCTAATCCTGTGGCAGTGTGAGGATGCAGACAGCTTGGCCCTGTAGACAACATACTTTCCACACGTGAAGAATTCATCTGAAAATGAAAGGTAACAGTGCAGAGGACAGCAGGTTTCAGAGGAGTGGAAAGGCAGCCCATGGTTATGTGGATGCCTTGAATTGGCCTTGATTCTCTGGTTATCAGAACCAATGATTCACATCTCATTATTCATTTTATGTGTCCCTGAAACTTGTCTGTGTGTGTGTTAGTACTGCTAGTTACTATAAGTCCCTGCTAGTGGAACATGGTTTGAAGATCTAAGAGGGAACAAAAACGTGTCCCATGGCTTAAGTTTTGTTTTTTTAAGTGAAATTGTTATTTTTAAAAATTAAGGCATTCCTGTCCCGCTGCAGAGTATGCTGCAGGACTGATATATTTTGATATAGATTGCATTCTTTTCAAGCCTGAGGTGGGTTCTGGGGCCAGCTAGACCACCCCAAGACCACCAGGCACTTTATGGGTGAGAAAGAAGGACAAATGGAGGCACAGCATGTTAATGCTTCCTGTGTCTAAGTTTGGGGGTATTTGTGGTAATATTTCTGTCAATAAAAGTTAAAATGATTCAAAGATTTTATGTTCTTATGAATGTAACTTCATTGGATGGATTGTGTTAAGCACAGCCACGCTGTTGAGGCAGGGAGATGGACCCAATCCCTACTTCAGCTAGGACTGGCTCAGGGAGTACATGGGACTTCCTTTTAAAACTGAAAAGTCCTGGAGAAAATGGGATGAGGTGGTCATCTTACTTGAGAATTTTCTTAAGCATCTAATTGATTAACACATTTATCAAACTTCTGCCATGTTCTAACCGATGGCTTTAGTTGCTAGAGACCCACAAATGAGTAAGATACAATGCTGAGCCTAAATGATCTTTAGAGTTACAAATGAACTTCAGTCTCATGAGAAACTCTTTGGCTCTAGTGTGCTCACGATGGTTTTACCCCGAACACTGAGTTTGTGGCTGACGTTGTTAAATAGGAATACAACAAGGTTAAAATTGAAGCAAAACTAAGTTTTATTTGAAAATAGCATGGCACTGTGATGGGAATACACATTCTGCATTAAATTATGGGTCTATATAGAAGTTGAGGAAAAAGAAGGGGTTTTTTTGGAAACTTTTTGTTTTGAGACAGTGTCTTGCTTTTTAGTTCAGGCTGGCCTGAGCTCACTATGTAGCTCAGGCAAGTCTTGAACTCAGCAATGCTCCTGCTTCTGCCTCCCAAATGCTGGGATTACAGGTATGAGCCACCATGTCCCGGCTGGGAAACATGTTAGAAACTGATTTTATTAGTACATTTTATACATGTAATATGATCACATTTAACATTGAGAACTTGTACCTGTGCATGGCACATCTTGATTCTCATTTTTCCCCTTTCCACTGCCCTCCCTACAACTCCCACCCTATAATACATAAGCTTTGTTTCCTTTTGTTCTAACAGGTTTTTCTTTCCATTCTTTACCTTCCTCTACTTACCCTTTCCCTTTACATTTTGCACATTTCCTTCCTATTTCACATTACCTATCATACATTTTGCCATTCATTTATATGTTCAGTTTTTCATATAGAAAAGATATGGTACTTACACATCTGTGTCCTATTATTTCACTTATGAGTATGTCCTCCATTACTATAAATGACTCAATTTTATCATTCTTTATGGCTGAATAATATTCCATTTTATAGAAGAACCGTATCTTCTTTATCCAGTCCCCCAGAGATAGGCATTTGGACTGTTTCCAACATTTAGCTATCACAAACTGAGCTGCTATAAACATGGATGTACATATATCACTATGGTGTGGTTCTTTCAACTTTTTCATGTATATACCTAGCAGGTCACACTTCCAAATGGGACCAGGGAAACTTAGTAAGTTTCTCAGTATGCTCTTCATATACTAGTGAACTTTTGAATTTTTTTTTTTTTTGTAGTATTGGGAGTTGAACTCAGGCCCTTGTGCATCCAAGGTTCACGTAGTACCACTTGAGCTAAATCCCCAGCCCTGAACTTTTAAATTTAAAAAATTTTTATTTTTGCTTTGCATTTGTCATGAGGAGTTACCACATGTATATCACACATCTTAATTCTTTTTACATTCTCCTCCCCTCCCTACCCACCTCCTTCTATTTCATGGTGACAAGGGAAATTTTTTGAAATAAATTTCATTTTATTTTATCTCATTCTCCCCTCAAGCCTCTATGCTTCTTACGTACAGAAGCTTTGTTTACAAGAATAAAGTAAAAATAGAAAAAAATGACAAGGGAAGTTTTCAAAAGCAAGAACCCAGGAGGATTTTATCATATATAATATTTTGAAAGAATGATCTATTTTCACAGTGATTATTAACAAAGGTGATGTCAGTGTTGGATAAAAGAGAAAGTTGCTTTTTAGATGTTGTAGAAGTTTTTTTTTTTTTTTTTTTGAGACAGGGTCTCGTTTTGTAGTTCAGGTGGCCCTCAGCTCACTGTATAGCCCAGGCAAGCCTGGAACTCAGCAATCCTCCTGCCTCTGCCTTCCAAGTACTGGGATTACAGGCGTGAGCTACCACACCCGGCACTGTCCTATGTGGTATTGATGGTTGGTGGGTGTGAGTCACCACACCCAGCATTGTATGTGGCTATTGGGATTGAGCTAAATCTCTGGCCTGAAGATTTTTTTTTTCTATAGGTTTATGATGATCTCTGTACAAGCTTGCGATTCTTTTGTGATAATTATGCTTAGGTACTGGTACACATAGAACATTTCCTTTATAGCCTCTTGGTCTTATTTATTTTGGTTAGGGTCAATACAAATGTCTGTATCTTGATTCTGACAACTTTTATAAAGTAAAATCTTTTTTTTTCTTTTTCTTTTTTGAGACAGGGTCTCGCTTTGTAGTTCAGGCTGGCTCTGAGCTCACTATGTAGTCCAGGCAAGCCTCGAACTCAGCAATCCTCCTGCCTCTGCCTCCTGAGTGCTGGGATTACAGGCATGAGGCACCACGCCTGGCTACAATGTAAAATCTTAACCGAAGAGTTTGGGTTGCAAATTTTCTCATGCATCTAAATGTGCTGACGAATTACTGTGACTGATTAGACAAGAGTGAAATTCTTTTCATTAGGATTTAGGTTGGTTACTTATCTGAAATAGATACTGTTGGCTCCCTGGCCAAATCCATTTCACCCTGCTGGCACATTGGTTCTCTAGGTGTTGGAAGTGCTGGCTGCTAATAGTTTGTGTCAGTAAGCTCCCTGTTACTGTGACAAAATGCCCAAGGTGATGAAGTTCAATGCTGGAGAAGTTTATTTTGGCTTATAGTTTTAGAGGATCCAGCACATAATTCTTAGGCCCTGTTGCTTTGAGTGTGTGGTGACACAGTAAATCCTAGCAGGAGCATATAGTAGAGGAGGTTTGTTCTTACAGTGGCCAGGATGCAGAAATG
>PVIC010030719.1:0-21744 GCA_004025085.1 Thryonomys swinderianus
TGGTATTTGTATCTTTCTTTATAACCATAAACTCATTACCTCATAGTATTCCATCATGTAAGTGACTGATATTGGTAGTTTAGTTTAACCCATACCCTAATTCCAGACACTTGCTTTTTCCTAAACTTTTCTTCTTACTGTAATGAGTAACTTGTACTCGGTCTTATTATGTGTCCTCAGGTATGTCTCTAGGATAGAGTCATAGAGTGGGACTGCCAGATAAAGCGATATTTGCATACGTAATTTTGATTGGTATAACCCAATTGTTCCCCATAAGGTTTGGAACATTCTGAAATCCACCAGAGTGCATGAATCTTCACAATCTCACCACAATGTGTCTTCAAACTTATTTAATCATTTGAACACAATCTATATATCCTCTTTTTTAGCTTGTTACATTGTCTCCAGTTCTCAGCATCTTTCTACATGTTATCCATAGACCTTTCCTTTGTGGAGAATCATTTCTTCTTGTGTTTATAATTTGTGTAAGTGAGCTTCCCCTCAACAGAGCTTTCTTTTCCCTTTTCTCTTGTTCTCGTTGTCTTCTGCTACAAATAAATTCCCCTATAATACAGCACCTTTCAAAGGCTATTTTATGTTGTTTATGATTTTGTGGGTCAGAAACTCAGGAAAACTGAGATCATTCTTGCTTGGGTTCTTTCATGCTGTAACGGTGAGCTGTGGATGAGTCTTTAGTTAAATGACTCACTAGGTTAGATACCTGCTGAGATGGTCTCCCTCCCAGCAGTGGTAGCTGCTCAGCTGACACCGAAGGTGAGAGCTCTTCCACTTGGACTCTCCACCAGAGTACTCTTTAGACAGTGATCTGCTTTTGCATTGATGTTTGGGGCTCCGGCATGAATATTTCAACAAACAAGTTCCAGTCCTCTTAAAACCTGGCCTTTGAAATAATACAGCATCATTTCTGCTGTATTTTCTTGGTCAAAGCAGTGATGAATCTGTATGGATTGAAAAGGAAGGGACATAGAGTCCACTGCTCAGGAGAATGTGAGAAATTTTGCCCCTACTTGCTAAACCACCGTGTTTCTCATATTCCCTGTATTTTGGACTGTAGAAGCATCCCTACAGCTCCCCACTTCCTTCAGGCAGTTAGCTCAGAAGTTTTGTGAATCTCAAAACCCTTCTCATATAAAGTAAAGAAAATGTGTACTTCACATTCACTGTGGCGCAGACCTGTGAACTTCATTTTTCTTACAGGAAACTTAAAAAAATCCATGTACAGTTGGGCAAAGAAAATCTTTCTTAAATGCTTGGATGAATCAGTACTTTTTAGCCTAATTTCAGTGAAGGGAGCTCTAACTTTATCAATTCTAACTCAGTGTCATCCATAGACCCAAGGGCGTGTTTTTTGCCCTTTTATGGTCATTAATTACCAAAACTTAGCATGAAAACTTACTTCAGAGTCTGATGTTCTACATTCTCTCCACTCCAAAACCACGGGGCTTGATTTTTATGCCATCTTAGTTTTGTATTTGTAGAGATTTTATTTTCTTTATTTTGAGCTAAACTACATATTTCAGTTATTATTAGGCCTGGAGGTGCAGTTCAGTGGCAGAGCACGTGCGTAGCGTTCAATTGCCAGCACTGCCTAGAAGTTATTCTTAGCCAGGCATGCGACACAAACCTGTAATTTCAGCACACTGGAAGGATCACAAGTTCAAATCCAGCTTGGGCAATTTAGGAACTCAGGGAGAACTTGTCTCAAAATTTAAAATAAAAGATGGTTGCAGGGGCTGGAGATTTCGCTCAGTGGCACTATATCTGCTTGGCAAGTGAAATGTCCTGAGCTCTATCTTCAGGACCAAAAAAAAAAAAAAAAAGAGGATTGTAGGTACATCTGAGTGAAGGTCATGGTTCCATCCCAAGTATCAAGCAAAAAAAGTTATTGTTGATATATTTTCTTGAGTATACCACATGTTTGTAGTAACCAGTCCACCATAGTCCCAGAAGTCCTCGGTTCTCAAACAATTTTTTAGTTTTTAAAAAAGGAAGAACTAATGTGTCTTCAAACAAGGTGAAGTTTAACCTGTAGTAAGTTTAACCAGAGAACTGGTTAAACTACCAATATCAGGAATAACTTCGGCTGGCATGCTTTTTGGTAAGGGCATCTCCTTCGTATTTCCTGGCCTACATCAATGGGCAGATGCCATTTCTGCCAACCATAAATGGCAGCTGAAGCATGTGCAGTTGCTGCCTTTTTGCCATCTCATGTAGCTATTCTCTTGTGATAGATTTGGCAGGATAATCAATAGGATCCAAATGACAATCAATTCCATGTGATTGCCCTTGGTTTTCCATTGATTTTTGATGCTGACTCTTTGGCAGAATAATGAGGAAAATCTGATGCCAATCGTTGCCTGTGAATGCCATATGCTGGCAAAAAGACAGAGGACAGAACAAGCCCCGTTGCTGGACATGAAGAAAAATATGTAGAGTTGTGAAAAGGAAAGTTTGAATTACGACACACCTATGATCCAGAACTCCATAGAATAATCCTCTCAGGCTGGTACAGTAGAGGATCAAATCAGCCTCTGGACCACATAACTGGGTCAAAATTCCAAGTTATATTTCCTAACAATCATGAAGTTTAATGGCTTAATCTTCATAAGGAAATGTCAGCTGTAAGTCTCAAGTAAAAGGTGATATGTCTAATTGCCTTTTGGCTTTTCTTAAAGCCAAAGACTACTTTTTCATTCCTTCACAAAGTTACCTAAACATCTTTCCCCAAATAAATATTCAATGAATAATTGATGGCAATACATGTTGTACATTTTATCTATGTATATTATTTTTCTAATCTATGGACAAACATGACAAGGCATAATTAGAATCTCCAGATTTTTCCTGTTAACAATGACATGTTTGACATATAACAGTCATCATGCCGAACAAAGGGATCTTAATATGAAGCTGTAGTTAACAATACAGTGAAACACACAATGGACTTCTAAAGTGTAGTCAAAAGTTAAAGTGACATAGAAAGATATATATTAAAGCATTTCTCCCATTTGTGTCTCTATCCATCTCTTTACTTCCTATAGCATTTAAGTAAACCTCATACTAGTTTGTTGTGGTCTAGCATTTCCTTGAGCAAATACAAACAAACATGTTGAGCTATTCTAAACTTCCCATTTCTTACAGAAATGGAAGCATACTATGTATGGTGACTCACCATATATTCATTTAGTACACCGTAGAGTTATTTTTTTCTGTGTTGGTACGTACAGTACAGTGTCCTCATTCTATCTGAGCTGATGCAGACTATTTGACCACAGAGATGTGGCAAAGTTTATTTAAACAATCCCATATTTATGAACAGGGGGCTTGAGTCCAGTCTTTTGACTTGACAAAGAGTGCCACAGTACACATCAACGTGCGTTACCTCTTACATATACAGTTGCATCTGTAATAGCTGCAAAAGTAAACATATTTGTAATTCCAATGCTGTCAATTTGTTCTCAATACAGGCTATGACATTTGCATTTCTGCCTGTAATGTATGATAATACCTGCTGCCCACAGCCTCACTAGGAGGATATGTTGTTACACATTTAGAGTTCTGTGATTTGAGAGGTGAAAAATAATATTACATAGCAATTTTTATTTGTGTAAGTATGATTGAGATTGGGTATATTTTACAACTTTTCAGAGGTCATTCGTATCGGTTTTTCTGTGAATCATCTGTTTTCGTGCACATGCACGTCTTTTGGTCTTACTCCCTCTTCCTCTAAAGCCACCAGAATTCAATATGGTGCCTTTCTCTATGCTCATGAGTTTATCTAATCCTAACCACCTTCCAAAGGCATCACCTCCAGCCATCATAGTACCCGTAAGTCCCACTCTGTCACTAACCCATTATGGGGATTAAATATCAATACGAGAAGCTATGGGAGACACAAGCCACTTATGTACCATCACACCATCCATGTTTCTTGAAATACTAGTCTGGTTTATTTTCCCTTTTTATATTTAAGTCTCCAATTGATTTAGAACTTTCTCTAGTGTGCAACTGTATAGTTTGGTGGGTATGGATCTAACCTTATGTTATTGCAGATCATAACCTAGAAGTTTAAAGTCCTCTTGAGCCTACTGATTAGAAATGTCATTTTATGCCACTGCAGCCATTTTTATTATGTAGGTACCTCATGTACCTGGAACTTTCTGTTTCCTTCCACTGGTCTCATTCTTTATTCAAGCATTTCTCCAATTGCTGAGCTATCATTGTATATTTCTATTTTGGTAGGGTTATTGTCCTCATATTATCTTGGCTTTTCAGAATCTCCCTGCTCTTTTCACTTGCTTTTGCAGTATTTCTTATGTCTCTCTTTGTGACTGTCTAAACTTGATGTGAAGATTCAGAAGAAGAAGCAGGGTTCTGCATATCTTGTAGGAATTTAATTCTATAGGTGATAATTTGCCCCTTGTTTAATAAGTGAAACAGAGATGGAGTGAACTTAACACATTTAGAGGAAGAGTTTTCTTATGATCCTAAAGCTACCTTGCGTTGGTGAACAGAACTCAGCACAAGCTGCTTTGGTGGATTAACTTAACTCATCAAGTAAAATAAAGTAGGTGAGCCCGAAGTAGTCAGAGCTTCATCTTTCCCAAGTCCTAGCATGAAGTACACCACCAAGAGCTAAGCTCCTACCTTGTAGTCTCACAGCCACAAGGGGAAAGTTGCACACAGCAGTAGTTTGGCCCTGATGGACAAAAACTGAGAAAGACTGCATGACATTTCTGAGTGACACCTGTACCAGGCTAGGGTAGATGTGTCATACAGCCCATAGCTTACCTTAAGCCACTTCTTGCTCCAAATGAAAAATGACAAAGCAGGCATCTAGGCACGGCCCAGAGGAGCCATTCCCAGGACATCGACTGAGCCACAGGTACTCATTCCAGGGAAAGCACATCTGTGCAGACCTGCCTGGGGAACCACTGGAGCGGGGAGAAGTCAGGAAAAACGTCTGATCAGAAAAGGCTCTTGAACCAAATCTTAAAGAATGAGAAGGTGCCTTGTGATGGTTGGATTTGGAGAGAGAATTGCAGAGAGGCCTAGAGCTCTGGGTCACATAGTCCATGTTGGGGAGAGCAAGTCCTTCGATGGGATATAATAAGGGCCACAGGGGCACGCGGTGCCTGTATGGACAAACAGATCCTATGGTGTTCTTGATGCCAATACTTGACCCCCATTTCTAACCCTTTCTTCAATCTGTGCAAAATCATCAAGTTCTGAACACTATTCTTTATTCAGCCTGTTTGGGATTACAAACTATCTTGCTTTCACAAAGTAAAACTTTAAATAACATGCATGTATCTTTCCTGCCCCAACTTCCTCTTCTCCACAAATACAATTGTCACAGCTTCAAATGTTCCTTCTCAGAAATTTTTTCTGCACAAGCATGTGTGTATTATGAGACTATGTCCCTTTTAAAAAGGGACTGTCATATGTTGTTCTACAACTTGCCAGGGTTTTAATTACTAATCTTTGCTGTAACTGCTTATGGAAAGTCACACCATGTTTTTGGCTAACTTCTTTTTAAAAAATGGTATAATCATTTTTTTCTCTACAGTGCATATTGAGTAAATACACTATTATCAGGCAGGATTTCAACATTAGAGTTTTAGGCAAAGATGTATTTGCCAATTTACTCAAATAACAGTTTCTAGCTAGAGATTATCACACAGAACTAATTTGATCTGTGCACACTGTTTAGACGACACCGACATGCTTTGCATATACAGAAGTGAGCATTTTGGAGCGATGGCATCATCCGTGTCTCCAATTTGGATAATGTGTCATTGTCATGTGATCAAAACACTCTGGGTTTATCCCAGACTTTGCCCCCAAAATATTTTTCTATGTTTTATATTTAAAGAGCAGTTTCATGAAGCTTATGTAAATAGAGGGGCGGGAGATTGTAGGGAGGGCAAGGAAATGGGAAAAAAATGAGAGTCAAGATATATCATGTACAGGTACAAATCCTCTATGTTGAATGTGATCGTGATGTATATCTAAAATGTACCAATAAACTCAGTTTTAAAAAAGAACAGTCTGACAGCAACATAACACATAGCCCTCCATGAAGGGGAAGAAAACTCCTAGAAAGCAGAATTCACCTTTCAGGGAAGGACATTGTACGCCCCACTCACCATCTGTGACTAAGGCTCTGCTACTTTGGATGAAGACAATGGGCCTTATTCTTGTATACACTAGCAAGTTAGTATTTATTAACACACATGAACTTGTTTTCACAGATCCATGGATTCATTTTTCTATCTTCAAATGATTTGGGGGTATTTGAAGTTGGGATGGAACATGGCACAGTTTTCCTCAGTAAGGTGAGTGTAGACAGTTTTTTCATGCAACAGCTTTTCACACAGTAGCAAGGTTTTCAGAAACCAATCTGGGTCTTTCAGGGATGGTGAGTCTGAGTATGTCCAACTTGTGCCTGATTGTTTGCCACCTTTAAAAAAAAGTCATAATTAAAAAGTAAAGGAAATTTTGTTACATACATATACATTATACACACATTGTTTTTAATGTAGTTTAAGATAATCCTCTTTACTCAATGAGACACAGGTAAACTGAACTTTGGTCATCTATAGGAGTGTCTCCGAGGATGTAGATCATAGACAGGGCCCCATCGGTACACGTCAAACTTATATCCCTCTCTTCATGACTTTCCAATGTCCAGTGTGTGTCTGTATTTACCTACCACTGTGACTCTAAATGCCCCTCTCTTAAAGGATAAACTACAATTATTTTGAAAGGAAAAGAGAAAATCTGCAATAGCTAAGTATAGCAATAGAGATATACTTTTACACACATCTTGAAGCACTTGTGCAATGGGAGAAATTTCTAGGGGTAGAATTACGGGTCAAGGAATGTGTGCATTTACAATGTGAAAGTGAAAGCTGAATTGTTCTTCCCAGGAAATGCACCAATTTACACTCCCATTAACGTGGAACAAGAGTTCCTATACTCTCATCAACAGATAATACCAAACACTTTCAGATGTGAAAGGCAATGATTTGTCTGTTTTAAATGTATTTCTTTAAATGTTAGTGAGGGATAAGAATGAAGGGGAGCACTTTTCATGTTTTTATGGCCATATGCAATTCTTTCTCTTTGAAACTCTTCTTCATGCCCTTTGCCCACTTTTCCATTAACTCGCTAGTCCTTCTTTTATTGAATTGTAAGACTTGACGATTTTAAATAAAAGTGGAATACAATCATATTTTAGAAAGTTCTTTTGCTTTCTAGCATCACATTGATATTATGGTTTATCACTCACTTTTTGGGGGTTTCTGAGCGAGCTGCACATAGGTTTTTCAGAGGTTCTGTGAAGGAGGAAAGCTACTATAAAAATATTCTGTCTCTCTCTCTCTCTCTCTCTCTCTCTCCTTTGTGAAGTTTGAGGGTTAGGCAGAAAATAATAGTAGCCTGGAAATTTGACAGCAAAAAGGTCATAGAAATCATACCTTCTGAAAATGAAATATAAATTTAATATCAGGCTTTTTCAAAGAAGAAAATGTAGAAAATTAAAGATATGCCATCATTGTGATAATTTCTCTGAAACAATGCTTTGATTTATCTCTGAAGGTTGGGAGTATTTCTTTCCACTTTGTCTTTGAAGAATACATACTTGGCCTCTGCTTGTTGATGACAATAATATATATTCTGCTTGGAACTTCCTGTTCACCTTAGCCAGGATCTGAACTCTCCAGGTGGGCATCTGTGCCTTAAGATCTAGTGTTGAGCTAACTGTCCAGCTCGTGCTGTCTGTATTGTCTCATGTAAAGTAGCTGTGCCATCTGTGGTTGGTACTACATTTGTCCTCCTCTCGGCCATTTTGTCATGTTCTCATTCTTTGGTGAGTCCTCTACCCATGGCCTGTTTGGTTTCAAGGTCAGCCAAGTCTTGTGTCTCTTTGAAATCTTCTTGGCTCCCACATCTCACAGAGTCGTCCAGTCTTCACCCTCCCCAGTGTCTCACTCTTCCTTATGTTTTCATGTAACCTTTTATGAATGTGATTTATCCCCTTACTATACTATAAGGCTATTGACATGTTGGGAGCAATCCTAATTGGCAAACTTAATTAGACAACTGGAACTATGACTGGACTGAGTTTCCTGCCTGAAGATCAGCCATGACATATGTGGACCTGATGACTTGACTCTTTTTTTTGCCTCTGGGAACAAAGACCCCAATGGCCCCAGGTGCTGTGATGCTCCAGGGCAGACTACACTGGGACCTTTACCTATGTAAATCCTTACTGTTCTGACGTAGGAACATGCTGCCCTCTGAGTGACCTGTATCATTACTGGCTCCAGAGGTACTGAATAAAAATGTGGCAAACTCAGACCAGATCTGCTGTCTTTGTTGTGCAGAGTAGCATAGATCAGGCCCAAGCTCAGCTTCTTCTCTAAGTCTCATTTCTGCCTATCTATTAATTATTTCACCTTGTGCTTTCAGACTCACAGGAGACTAGAACTTAACTGAAAAAGTCCTAGTTACATTCCTTTCCTGTTCTCTACATTGAGGTTGAATTCTGTGTTAGATATTTATTAGCGCCCTTCCCCTCACAGGGACTTTCATATGCGAAGTATTCAAATATTTACTACTGAATGACACTAATAATCTTTGGATATTTCTAACCTATGATCAGAAATCATTCTCTGACATCTACCAAAAGATGCTTGCTTCTCTGCCTTGTCTTTGGGATGCATATTTTCCATCCATCTCTTCAATGTTGGATCCTCTGAGGGTTCAGTCCTTGTCATTTTGCTGTGCCCATCTTCTTGAAAAATCTTACCCAGTTCCTATTTTTTGCTCCCAATGACCTAAGAATTCACCCTAAAATCTCTGGAGCTGTTCTTTGGCTCACTACCATGCTTGTCACACATCTCTACCTGGATGTGCCCAAGGTGTTCCAAAATCTCAACCTCTGAAATTGGACTCATCGGTGGCCCCTAGCCCCAGTCTTTTCCCTGTGTCCTCCATCTCCACTGAGACCTGGCCACCCTGAGAACTATCCAACCTAGAAAGCCAAGTCATTCTCAAGTTCTTCTTCATGTACAGTCCATCTTCATATGCAAAGAATCACCAAGATCTGCCGGTTTAAACCCCAATGTCAACTTTTTCAATCTTGAGCTAAGATAATCAATTTTTTTGAGACTGGGTCTCACTTTGCAGTTCAGGCTGGCCCTGAGTTCACTGTGTAGTCCAGGCAAGCCTCGAACTCAGCAATCCTCCTGTCTCTGCCTCCCGAGTGCTGGGATTACAGGCATGAGCCACCTCGCCCGGCAACTGTAGTCTCTTCTTAACTAATCTCGCAGACCTTAGTCTCACACCCCTCAAATCCCTCCGGAATAATCAATATCGTCTGTGCAAATCAGCTTCCCAGCTCTTTGTTGCCTAAGGGATGACTCTAATCTTCAGTCCTAGCACATAAAGTCCAGAAACCTCTGTCCTTGCTTTCTCCTTCTGCTCTCTCGTAACCCCCACTGGATACAACAGCAACACATAACTTCTGTGGTAAAACCCAGGCCCATCCTAGTATTGATTTGCTTCTTGGCTCTAATGTCTTCCACTTTCTCTTCATCTAGTTATCTCTACTTGTCCTCTAATAGTAGATTCAAGGTCCTCCTCCCCAAGAAGCAAAGGCATTTTCTGATCTCTCATTGCTCCCAATTCTCTTACTCCCAGCTAAGCAATCCTCTGTCCAAATCAATATGATTTACAGAGAATGCAATATTCTGTTTGCTTAAGGTATTTCTCCTTTTCTATGTCTGACTTTTCACTCAACTGCAAGCACCATAAGACGGGGCTCCTATTTCACACACACAAAAAGTGTGTCTGACACATACTAAATGCCCAGTATGAAGAAAAAAACATACATATTTAGTTCTCAGTACACAGACAACAAACGAAGTAATATAGATGAGATTGAAAATTTCATAATCCAGTTTCTACTGACTGTGACAAAGTATGTCTTTGTGGGTTTTTGTGGGGTAAAGTTTTCAGACATTGGTGGATACCATGGCATGTTCTACATGCTTAACACTTAGTTTGACCATTTGTAACTTGTCCTGGCCAGATGAAAACAGTGCACAGAGTGGGTGATGTGAACTCTACACCTGTTACAAAATAACTGTGGTACAGGTTAAATGTGGGTGGCCACAGACAAGTCAAATTTGTTTGGGTATTGTTTCTGGAATCCAACCAGAAGTCACAGTGGGGAGGGGAACCACGAGGGTAAGACAGAAGGAGCCAACTGCCTTTCAGGATAAGGAAGACTAGAACTGGAGTTGGAGAAGAACAGATACTAAAACAGTACTGCCTGTGACTTTGAGTCACTGTTACCACAGACTCTGGGCTGGCATTTCTTATAATGGTTATTTAAACATCACAGCAGATAATAAAGAGAAGATTGAGTGACATTATCTTTTCTTGGTTTTAGTGGTTTATATTTCTTATTAAGAAATAAGACAGATTTAACCTGAAAGTTTTCAGTAGTCTACCCTATCCCGTCACTGAGTGTGAAAGGATCTCCAGGTAACTGGGTAGTCCACTTCTGTCAGCTTTTGCCCCCTAGTGGTCATTTGGTATTGCTGACACTTTTAACTTGGGCTGTTGGGAATCACTTTTCCACTTTTTGTTCGGGAAACGCCGGTCAATTTCCCCTAGAAAAAAGAGAAGAGAGTATCTTTGTGTGTAGACCTTTGCGTTGGAATTTATGGGATATATTTAACTGTTTTATAGCTAGTAACTACCTACTCCTGAAAGTCTAGCTTAATCTACAAAGAAATACATCAACTCTACACAAGCTTGGCCATGCTTTAAAAAAAAAAAAAATCTTGTGGCTTCTTGATTCTGGTAGAATGATTGACACATTGATTTTATTACCTTCATCCTGTCTGGAATTATTAATAGTTCATTGTTCCGCTTGATCTTCCTTCTCTGTTAATCTTTGTGGGATTTGTGGTTTGTAATCGTTATGTAGCCAGCATTCTCAAATAACGTAGTTTTCCTTTTACATTAATCTGAAATGGAATGTTATTGGGTAAAATACCCCTTAGGGGTATAATGAAAAGGACCCATTAATTTTCAGGGCAAGAGGGCTAATTATTCCCTCCCCCCCTTAAATCTGTACTAATTGCTAATAAGTTTTTATAGAATTGAGTACATGAAGTTAATTTTGATTTCCTCTTTCCAATGTGCAGTACATCTAGAAAGTCTGTCCAGAATAAGGAGCTTTAGACAGTCAGGTGCTTAATAAATATGCTTATAATGTTGCAGTTTGTAAATGAGTGAAAATTGAATAAAATTAGGAGCGCGAAGAAGGGATGCTCATGTTTTTAATTACAGGGGACTGTAATTGGAGGGCCCAGACATTGTATGATGCACGTACAGAGCAATGCTTCATAGGAAGCACTTCGTAACATGGTTGTTGAAAATGAGGGTGAGGCGGTGTAGCATGTTGGTTAAGAATACAGAACTAGTGCTATTGATTCTGTGAGAATCCCAGCTCCTTTGGTGTGGCCTCCTGGAAAATCGCTTAACCTCCTTATTCCTTTAATCTGTAAAATGAGAATAATCAAAGCACTACTTAATTCATGTTCTTGTTGTGAAGATTAAATGAGATAATATATATAAAACCTTTTATGTCTCCGGACATTAAGACCAGCAGTGTTAGCTGTTATTTGATCAGGAAGGTCTGGCTTAGTCCCCAGTTGTCTTGGATCAATGAAGCCTCAGAGAATTTGGGTGATCATTGACTGACCAATTGTTGAGCCATTATCAAAGTGAGTGTTCTGAGACAAGGTCTCCCTATATAGTTAAGATAGGACTTGAACTCACTATGTAGTACAGGCTGGTCTCTAACTCATAGTGATCCTCCTGCCTCAGCCTCCCAAGTGTTGAGATTACATGCATGCATCACCACATCCAGCTCAAAGTGATGATGAAAAGTTTAAAAGCATTTACTAACACCTTTATCTTTTTGTAGACAGGAAAAGAGAAGCGTAGAGCAACTAAGAAATTACACAAGACTTCCAGACAATTCTGAAGTCTAAACTGAAACACAGGGTCTAGCTAAATTACTAAATTGCTTAGGCGAGGCTTGAAATTTTGATCCTCCTGCCTCAGCCTCCCAGAATGTTACGATTACAGACATGTGCCACCATGCTCAGATATCCCTTCCTTCTTAATGTTCTTGCTTGTGATCAATTTAAACATCAGGGAACCTGATGAATATGTTCTATCCTGAGAGTGAAAGAATGAAGCACTTCCTGATACTGATGTGCAATGGTCTAGAAAACTAGGCATTAGTGAAAATTGAATTTGGGATATTCTGTGGGCCTTTAATTTGGAAATGTTCTCAAAATGTTTTTCTTTTCACCCTTTCTGCACTTCTCCTTAATGAGGTATAACTGACAATAAAATTCTATATATTTAAGATGTACAGTATGCTGTTTGGATATCTGTACGCATTGTGAAAGGATTACTACAATCAAGCTAATTACCATATCCATCACCTCAGTTACCTTTCTGCATGTGTGATGAGAACACTAAAATCTACTCTCTTAGCAAATGTTAGGTACACATTACCCATAATTACTATGCAGTATACTAGATCTTCAGAACTTACTCATCTTATAACTGAAAGTTTATATCACTAAACCAAAATTCTCAGTCTGTGGCATCCACCATTCTATTCTGTATCTCCACAAGGTTGCCATTTTAAAGATTCTACATATTAAATGAGATTATGCAATCAAGATGTCTTTATTGTCTAACTTTCACTTAACATATTTTCCTCTAGGTTTACCACAAATGGCAGGATTTCCTTCTTTTAAAGGCTTAATAGTATTCCATCTCACACGTCCCTGCCCCCATTTTCTTCATCTGTTCTTCTGTTGATGGATGCTTGGGTTGTTTCCGTACCATGGCTATTATTCAATAAGCAGGAAAGAATAGCTATGTTTGAGATACTGATTAAATTTCCTCTAGATATATACCTAGAAGTGGGAATTTTGGATCAAATGATAGTTATATTTCCAATATTTTGGAGGAATTTTTGTGACATTTTCCACAATAGCTGTACTAATTTACATTCCCACTAACAGTGTAATGGGCTTCCTTTTCTTCACATTATTAACCACAATTGTTATTTGAGTTTTTTATAGGATCAACTCATCCCTCTTAAGTTTTACTGAAATTTAAAATGCATACGGTATTAGCATTCAAATCTGAAGTATGATGAATCCACACTATTCATACATCCATTTAACTATCACTCAGGTCAAGACAAAAATTTCAGACAGGCTCCTCACATCCCTTTCCAGTCAATACCAGCCCCTCATAATCACTGCTGTGACTTGTGCTGACCAATCTGTTCTTGAATTTCATATTAATAGAAAAATATATGCTTTCACTTAACATTTATGTCTGAGACTCACCCATTTTATTATATGAAACAATGATTTTCTATTATTGCTGTGTATTTTATTTTATGAATATATCACAGTTCATTTATTGCTTGTTCTATGGATGGATACTTGAGTTGATTCTAGCATAGAAGTATTGCAACTAGAGTTGCTGAGATTTTTGTAAGTCTTTTACGTGAATCTTTTACTTCCCATATTTTGAGCTGTAAACCTAGGAGGAGAGTGCCTTGTCATAGCGGAATGCTCTCAATACTTATATTTTAACATTGCTGCTAATTGACTCTACATATCTGGCTGTTTTCTAATTCCCAAAGTATTACCCCAGTTATCACTAAGCAGAAAATGCCATTCCTGGCCTTCATTTCTTGCCAAAGGAGACTTAACTACCTGTGAAGCAATCAGAAATTAGGAGAGAGAGAAAAAGAAAGAAGAAAGAAAAAGAAAGAAAGAAAAAGAAAGAAAGAAAGAAAAAGAAAGAAAGAAAGAAAGAAAGAGAAAGAAAGAAAGAAAGAAAGAAAGAAAGAAAGAAAGAAAGAAAGAAAGAAAGAAAGAAAGAAAGAAAGAAAGAAAGAAAGAAAGAAAGAATTAGAAAATTGGAAATTAGGCAAAGGACTCTTATACAGGCCTAAATCACTCTTGGAGAGTTTGAAATAGAACCATGGTGATTTTACTTATGAATGGGACTGATGAAGGCAGGAAATATTCAGAGTATGCTAGGGGACAGAAAACAGATTTATTGTCCTGAGGGGGATAGGAAAAATAATATTTGACTTTCTTTAGCCAAGGTAGTTATAGAAAAACACTAAATAGGATGATATGCAAGGGGCCAACAAAGTGGTTGCCTCCTGTTTCTAGAGAGTGTGTTGCTGTTGAGACAGGTAATGAGGTCCGAGGACATTTGGTCTCCTGCTTTCCTACCTGAAGGTATGAAACCCTCCAGAGACAGTTGTACAGCTGTGGGATCCGCTTTTCTGTGCATCCAATCTTCATTCATCAAGAACCAGACAGAAGATAGTACTGAATTAGGATAATTGCCCTTGCTGTAGTCAATTAATGCTCATAATAATTTTACCATCTTAGGAAAATGCCACAAATTGTTGCCTTGAAGGCAACGAATGTGACTGATTGGTTGATTCTCACCTTGCCTATTTAGATTGATTTTAATATATTTTTGAATTTTATATACTTTTACTTCCAAATCTTGTGAGGCTTTTTGTGAGAAGGTACACTTATCCTCATTGCCTACAAAGCTATTAGTCACTTATCTTTTTCCTGTGAAACTTCTGGGATTGGTGTGCTAGGCTACTGGCTGGAGGTAACGTGTAGGCTGTGAATGGGTTTGGAAGAAATGTGTGCACTCTTGGTCTTTCCTGATGGGAACATACTTTCTTAGGAGCCAATTTTTGAGGACTATAGAGATAAACATGATGAGGGAGCATTGATAGAACAGTGGAAATACCTTATCCGCAGGCCTTTTGCTGAGATCAAACTTCATCACTGTTTCAGTTGTGATCTAGAAACCAGGGAATGACTGTCAGTCCAGAAATGCCCAGGCCCCTGGAATACTCTTCGCTATGAGATCCAGCTGCACAACTACATCCGCAAGGCTCCCAGTATGATGTTTATTTACATATGGCTCATGAGGAAAAGCTACTGGTGGCCTAGAACTTGGGATCTGAGAAGATATCATGCAAAGGAAGTATTTTTTAAATCCTATGTTTTCACTGACATTATTTCAAAGACACTGATACTTCATTTTTGGTAAATTTTCCACTGGTGATGTTACCTAAGAGTTCGCCTTTATACACTACTCACCACAACCCACCAAGGAAAACTGTTACATTAAGAAGTTACTGCTCAGAAATTTATTGCAATTTGAAGTTAAAATGTGGACATGGCTATAGACAGCCTAACTTTGTACCTACCTTTGTGGTGAGGTACCTTACCTCCAAAGCAACTGTTCTGGCCTCCATCAAAATCTTCCCGGTTCTTACATTCAGAATTAACAAGAAAACATTTGGAAGATTAATTAGCAATGTTTATTTTCAAAGATCCTCATAGTTAACATAAAATTAAAGTCTATTGATCATCTAAAACTTTTGGTTGACACAAAAATAGTAAATTACTGTCTTCTCATTACGAGTTTTATTCCTATGGAAGCCTGCCTTCCTTTTAACAGTAAATACCTATAGACAGTAGAATCAAGAAGATAAAAAGATTGGAAAATCTTTAAAACAGTTCACCATTTCCCCTATAACAAGAATGTATTGATGTACAGATTTGTTCAGAACTAATCAAGTGAGAATACATTTTTCCAGGAAAACTTAAATTCTTAATTCAAAACATTTTCACCAGCTAAGGGTTACTCTGGAACAAACAGCTGATACTGGGTTTGCTGTCTCTTGCTTGTAAGAAGGCTTATGTTATGATTTAATCTAAACTGCTCCTACCAAAGTCTCAGGTGTTCAGAGGTGGGGCTTTTGGAAGGGGGCTGGATTGTGGGGGCGCAGTACTCATCATAGCTGAATGTGTCATCAGAAGGTGAGGCCCAATTGGAGGAGGTGGGTCACTGGGTGTGTGACCTGGAAGGGTATATTTTTGTTTCTGGCCCCTCCCTCTCCATTTCTCTCTTTGGCCTTCTTCCTTGTTATGTTTGATGACTACCATAAACATTTTGCTCTGCCACACACTTCCAAATGATATTTCTGCCTTTGAGCCAGCTGACCATGGACTGAGCCCCCCCAAATCTGTGAACCAAGTTAAACATTTCTTCCTTTAAATTTCAGGTGCTACATACTTTATTCCAGCAAGTTACTGGTGCCCTATACAATGGAGCATATACCTTCACAGAAGAGGGCCAGAGTGTCCTTGGGAATGAGGCGCTATTATTTCAAAGGAAGCAAGTGAGTACACAATCACTTGTACTAACTTCTTCTGAGTAGATCAGCTACTCCACATTTATCCATTGATCACATGAGTAAGTAAGTAATTTATGGTGAATTTGTGTGAAATGAGACTCATATCTGAAAAGGAATTATAGCTCTGCAATGTAACCATATTTGGAGATTTTTGTCTACCATGGGCATTGCATTTGAAGACTATGACTCTCAGAAGTTTTAGTAACAACATCTATGATATTAAAAGACATCTACCTCTGGGGTACCACCTTTGACTGCTTGCTTGGCATTATGAGCATTCATATATGAACTGTAACAAAAAGCTCACTGGAGCCTGCCTTTTAAGCAAGAAGACAGAACTTTACATATTTTCTCCTACATCTCAGTTGAAGTGGCTGAGGGACCATGAAGAATTTAATATATTGCAATTTTAAAGGTTCAGTTTCCATTTTTAAAAATTGGAAATGCCTAATGCAGATTTAATTTTTCTAGCCACGTTTGTGGGAGGAAGTGAGGGATGGAAGTAAGAAGGGGTGCCTACCCCCAAAGATGTCCCGTCTCAAATGTTCTGCCACCTTCTCCCCTTCCCCAAACAATCCTCTGCTGTTGGTTTTATGACTTAGTGAATGCATAAGTTCATTCTATTTACAGTCTTCAGTGGCTTGAGCTATCCATGTGGCTTCTTTCCCTGGGGGAATTTCACAGATAAATTATTGCATACAATTACATAAAATAAATTTAAACTGAATAGGGTAAGTAGCAGGCAGGCTAGTCTTTCTACAGAGTTAATCCCTAGTGAAGAGAGAAAAATCACTGCATATAAATGAGATCTTGCTGCTGTCTAAACCAGCTGATAAATGATACCATCTGCTGGAAAGGAATTCGCAATGCCCTTGACACTTGTCCCACCCACTTAGCCAAATAGCCATTTTCCATTCAGCACTAGCTTCCTCATGCAAGGAGGCTGGGTGAGGGGCTGTCACCTTTCCCTTGTGGGAGAGGGTTCTTACTGATGGGCCTACACTGTAAACCTGCTTCTCTGGGTGGCCAAACAGACCGCATTTTTGGGTCACCAATCATATTAGAGCGTAATCTGTGGCCTAAATCAGAGTTCTCAGACTTGGCTGTGTGTCAGAATCCTCTGGGGAGCTTTTAAAGTGTTGAATGCCTCACCATTCCAATGCTCAGGTCATTCTGAAGTATGGCTAAGTTTGGAATCCACTGGCCTAAATCCTATATTGGTACTTTGCAAATTTTTGTAAATATTAATACCATAAGGTCTTGTAAAAATGCAGGTTCTGATTGATGCAGTTCTAACATTTTGTGTCCCGAATTTTCTCATTACCATCGTAATCTGAGTATTTGTAAACATTTAATCCCTAAAGCTATGAAAACCTTTCTTTAAATCCAATCTTATGGCAAAGTCCTATATATACAAGTGGGACAGTGGTGGTTCCAAGGCTGAAGGGTCAGACTAGTCCACAAAGCTAATCAACCACAATCACAGTATTCCTTGTTAATGTATATATCATAAACACTGTTATGCTCTACCTGAAGTCAGTTCTTGGCAAAATGATATCTACAGTTACTAACTGAATTTCTAGAAGTTTCTTCAGATCCCAATTTGGAGATGCTGTTTGCCTTGTTTATATAGCCATAAATGTGTGGTTTCCACACATTCAGACAGTCATGTGTGCCCATTGTCCAAGCCGAATCCTTAGACATGTAAAAATCTGACTTCAGCCTACCTTTAAATTAAGTCAGAAGAGAAATGATGTCAGATTGGCTGCTCAGGTTCATGAACTAATTCAAATGTATAGTAAAAGTTCGGTCACTAAGCTAACTAGCATGACCAGAATTACCCATTTTCATTTTCTTTCTAAAGATCATTATCAATATTATTCATTCATACATTTCATCTTCCCATTTCTATGAAGACATAAGTTGTACAAGGTTAAAGACCTGCTGCCATGTCACCATCATAGTGCCACATTCATAACTATGCCTGATTCATAGGAAGTGTTCAGTAGATATCCGCAGAATGATCAGATTAAAAACTTCACCAAAATTTCCTCTTTTGTTTAATCAAAACCATACCTGCATCTCTCCTGGGTTTGAGTCTGAGTTGACCTCCCCATTACCATCACCATCACTCTGGTTTCTGCCTACTTTTAGTCTTGTAATTGTGTTGGTAGCCAAACTGCTATCACTAGCTCCATATGTACATACATACATACATACACACACACACACACACAATAATTAAAGCAGTAGAGATGAATAAAACTGACCAAGAGGCGAGCATAGAGATGACTCAGACTTGAGTCCTCATTTTTTCAGTAAAGAAAGAAATGATTTCCTATTTTACCATAGCTCCCCAATATGCCTGTCTACCTTGGGCACATACCTATGGAATCTAATTTTCACAAATTCCTTCAACTATAACATGATATAACATCTCTAGTTCCTTACTATTTTGGGGAGTATTTTGGACATATTCATCTATTACTTTATGAATGTCTTCTTAAAAATGTAATCTTTTTGTTACCAAAGAAATTACCAAAACAACTCTACCACTCACTTAACTAAATGAACCATCATTTAAAAGCACTAGTCCTCCTGAAGTAAAACCAATGGAGAGAAAGAGTAACATCAAATACCAAGTAGTTTGCTTTTAATGATTTCTCTATAGGGTTATTTTATCATGAGATGTGTATCAGTACTGAATTGAAAATATCTAGTAATTAGAAAATCTTTGAAGATAGTGAAAAATACTTCTGATATTTCTGAAAATTTGCCAGGTTTTATTTTGTTATCAGGACTTCTAATGCCTAATTTGAGATGCTGGCAAAAAAGACTTGTCTAGTAGTGAAAGAAATGGACAACAACAAATCAATAAAGTGTTAAGTTACTTATGAAACTAAACTTAGTTTACTTGCCATTCTGTATTGACTGTGTCTTTCAATAAGTTCTAAATACAAGTGGATTAAGTATAATGGCGGGAAGCTGCATCAAGGATGGCAGCCAGTGAACAACTGGAAATAAACTAAGAAAATATAATCACAGAAGACCAGGTAAGCTTCTGGCATTCGGTTTAAGGACTTAGAATTCATTCATTCATTATTCATAAAGTAGTCTGAGAATGAAAAGAGGGTCAGTTCTATGCCTGTCAATGTAGGAATACAAAGGCATTATTGACACTGTCCTTGTCTTCCAGAACATTATTAAAAGATCTTAATCAACTTTAAGTGACATTACTCACATACGAATAATTGAAGAACTAGAATCAACTTGACAAAAAAAATCAACAACTAAATATTAGAATTGAACCAAACTTTTGAACAAATAGACTTAATAGATGTTTACAGAGTGTCCCGTCCCACAAAATCAAAATACATACTCTCTGCTGCACATGGATCATTCTCCAAAATAGACCACATCTAATTCACAGACCATGTTTAAGTAAATGCAAAGTAATTTAAGTTTTCCTTTGTATGTTGTCAGAGCACAGTGCAAAGAAACTGGAGATCATTAGCAAAAGAAAGGGTTGGAGATTTAGCTCAACTGTTTTGATTCCTGCCTTACAAGCACAAGGTCCCAAGTTTGATCCTTGATTATCCCCCACTCAAAGTGCAAAAGAAGCCATAAGAATTTCATAAACACATGTGAACTGAGTAACGTCCTCCTGAACAACCAATGGATTACAGAGGAAATTAAAGAAGAAATAAGGCAGTTTCTACAATTAAATGATAATGTCAATACAACATACAGAAATTTACGAGACACAATGAAAGCAGTTCTACAATGAAAATTCATAGCAGTGAATAGAAAATAGAGCCAGCTCAAATAAACAACCTAATGCTAAACTTCAAGTTCCTAGAAAAGGAGGAGCAAGATGAACCCAAAGCTCACAAATGGGAGAAAATGATAAGGATCAGAGTAGAAATCAGTGCAATAGAGACTAAGAGAATGACACAAAAAAACTCAACTAAGCAAAGTTGGTTCTTTGAAAGAGTAAATAAAATTGATAAACCCTTAGCTAACATTATCAAAAAAAGAAGAACTAGAAAGCAACATAGGATACATTGCAAATAACACAGGTCCTGGGAACACGACAAACATACAAAAGAAGAAACTATATATATTAGGCAGAACTTTGAACACTGAATAAAAATATATTTATAAATTAAATGTACATCGTTAAGTGAAATTTATAGGATTTAGACATGTCTGTTAAATAGCATATAACTGCATGGTATTTTCTTTTTCAGACCATTCTCAGGCAGTCTTCACCAAAGGGCTTATTTCTTTGATGTAGTATATGAATGTATTTGGTTTTATTTCTTCTATGGTATTTTTTCTGTCCACTGCTTATTTATTTCTGTTTTGCATTTAGCTCCTGCAGTAGGCACAACAGATGAAACCAAACCAGAATAGAGTCACCTGTGTTAGGTGCCATAATCAAACTAAACTTGAAAATAAAGGCTGGGTTTCTAAAACTGAAGACTTTTTTGAAACAGATCGAGATAATTTTCCACATTATGGATCTCTCAGCCCAAAAGGACTGAGGTGAAACAAGCAATGAGGGAAAAACCCAAACTGGTACACATTTAGGGATGTCTGAACTGTTAAGTCACCAACAGGATTAATTTGGGGAGATGGCATAAATAAAATGTCAGGTAATAAAAATATAAGTGAAAGGTGCCTGGAATTAAAATTGTACCAATAAAGAATTCAATTTATAAAAAAAATGCTCTCAAGTCTTTGTGCTATTTTTAAGGGAGATGGGTGCTAACTAAATGTAAAATACAATATGCATATTAAGAAATGAAGCTTAATCAGTAATAAACTTATATAATTGCCAAAAAGGAAAAACAAAGATATGAGAATGTAGAAGGGGGGAGATAGGAAATAAATAAGCAGTGGACAGAAAAAATACCATAGAAGGAATAAAACCAAATACATTCATATACTACATCAAAGAAATAAGCCCTTTGGTGAAGACTGCCTGAGAATGGTCTGAAAAAGAAAATACCATGCAGTTATATGCTATTTAACAGACATGTCTAAAACACTGAAGCAGAAGGATGTGGAACCAAAGGTTCGGCAAATATTAATGAAAAGAAAGCTATTATAACAACCATAATTTAAAACAGTATGGTCTTTAAATGAAAAATCATAACTGAGGGTATAAGGAAACAGTTCATTAACTAGACAATGAACTTGCAAGTTTCTAACAATATAGCTTAAAAAGAAACAGTGACAGAACACACAACCATAATGCAGGATTTAAAAAAAAAATTTTTTTTTCAGACAGGGTCTCGCTTTGTAGTTCAGGCTGGCCCTGAGCTCACTATGTAGCCCAGGCAAGCCTC
>PVIC010030720.1:8081-21845 GCA_004025085.1 Thryonomys swinderianus
CGGTAACCACATATAATGCTGGGCGTGGAGACACGCCCACCAACAATCAACACCGCATACCACAATGCCGGACGTGGTGGCTCACGCCTGTAATCCCAGCACTCGGGAGGCAGAGACGGGAGGATTGCTGAGTTCGCGGCGGCTTGCCTGGGCACCATAGTGAGCTCAGGGCCAGCCTGAACTACAAAGCGAGACCCTGTCTCAAAAAGAAAAAAAAAAAAAAAAGGAGTATTACTCAGCCACAAAGAATTAGAGATATTTATAGCTCAATGGATGCAGATTCACAAGTGAAATAAATAGGACATAGATGTGTAAATACAGTATCATTTCTATGGTATGAAGGTTTAAATGAGGTCCAGAATATTTGATAGGTATTGTGAAATAGGAAGAAAATGTTCAAAGAGAAAGGGGATCTGGTGGGACAGGGGAAAACAAAGAAGGGAAAGAAAAAATTTGATGGTAAAAACAAAAATAATGGAAACAAAGCTTATGTATATAAGGGAGATAGGGGACTGTAGGGTAGGAGGGCTGGGGAATGGGAAAAAATGTGAAGCAAGATATATCATGTACAGGTACAAATTCTCAATAATAAATATGATCATAATGTATGTATAAAATGTACCAATAAACTCAATAAAGGAAAAGATAAATCTTTTTCTCTACCAAAGTCAGGAGAGTTTTCTCCAATACTTTTCCTCGACATTTTATGGTTTTAGATTTTTATATTTGGGTCTGTGATCCATTTCAAGTCTTTTGTTATTTGTTGGTTAGTTTTGTTTTGTTTGGTTTTGTACCGAGGATCAAACTTGGGACCTTGTGTTTCTTAGGTAGGCACCAGAACCACTGAGCTAAATCCCTAGCCCTGGTTTTGTGTGTGTGTGTGTGTTTGTGTTGGTAAGGAGCTGATAAAGCTTATCCTATTCCTCCATGTATATATAATTGTTTCAGGAATACTTATTGAAAAGTCTGTTGTTTTCCCAGTGAATTACTGTAGCATCTCAGTAACTGACCAGGCATATGTAGGTCAGTTTCTGGACTTTCTATCCCAAGCACTGTGTGTCCATCCTTACACCAGCAAAATATTGTCTCAGTTACTCTATCAGTGACAGCAAATCTATGCAAGAGCACCACAGTGGGGACACAGAGCCCTTTCAGTCAGCACCCTGAGCTCACTGCTAGTGGCCCTAGCATCACCCCAGCAGCCAAGAGTTTAGGCTTAGTTGCAGTGTGGGCACTTTGTGATAAATAAGTGGGTTAGAGGTTGCAGTTTGGGCACTTGGTCTCTAAAAGGTTTGCTATCTGGGCCAGGGATTTAGCTCAGTGGTGCTACCATCAAGGTTGTGAGTTTGATTCCCCATACTAAAAAATAAAAATAGAAGAGATTTGCTATTACCGTGCTTTAGATTTATAGTAAATCTTGAAATCAAGTAGAAGAAAACCCCTAGCTTGGTCCCTTATCAAATTCATTTTGACCATTCTAAGACTTTTCCATTTCCATATGAACTTTGAAATCTATTTGCCAATTTCTTCCAAAGACTTGCTGGAATTTTAACTGGGATAATTGACATGAAGCCTGTAGATCAATAAAGAGAGAATTGATTCCCTAATACTAGGTATTCTGTTAACCACAACATGTTTCTCTCAGTTAATTTAGCTCTTTACTTTCTCTTAGGATAGTTTTTTAGTTTTCAGAATTATAAGTATTATAATTATTTTATTGATTCATTCTTTAAAATATCTCTATAAATATTAGAAATTATAATTAAAAGTTTTCATTTTGTGATTTTTGAATTGACTTTGTGTGAATTTTGAATTGACTTTGTTTTAGGTTACAGCAGAATTGAGCAGAAGGCTCAAAGATTTCCCATTATCCCTTGTTCCTACATATATACTACTGCCATCACTTTAAAATTCTATACCACAGTGGTAACAATATAATTATTGAATCTGTAATGATACACTTTTATCAGCTTTTGATTACACTAACAAAATACCTGATAGATAGCAATTTATACAACAGAAAGGTTTATTACAGCTTTGAAACTCAGTCCATGGCTGGTTGGCTCCATTATTTTGAGCCTATGGTGCATTAACTCATTATGGCTCAAAGCACATGGCAGAAAAAAGCCTTTCATCTCCTGGTCAAGACACAGAAGGAGGAAGAAGGGACTGGGGTCCCACTGTCCCCATGAAGGATGCACTGCAGTGACCTAAAACCTCCACCAGGCCTACATCTAAAAAATTGAACTGCCTCTCATTACTGCCAACCTGGAGGTCAAGCCTGACACATGGGTCATTGTGGGGACGCTTAAGATCCAGATTGTAGGGCACAACACTGGCATTCACTTTGATGCTGTACATCCTTTGGGCATTAAAAATGTCTAATGACAGGCATCCCCCTTACAGTATCCCACAGAATTGTTTCATGCGCTCAAAACCCTCTGGCCTCCACTTTCTCATCCCTGACCCCCGCTTAATACCTGGCAACCGATGACCAATTTTTTTTGCCTGTTCCAGAATGTCGTACTCAGAAGTCTTCAATTTAGGCTTTTGCCTACACACTTTTGCCTGTTCCAGGATGTCGTTCTCAGAAGTCTTCAATTTAGGAAGTCCTCAACTCGTGATGCCAGACAGCAGAAGGGGGCTGCAGCCCTCAGTGAGCCAGGCAGTCCTGAGGGCTAACAATTGGTCTTCTACAGTTTATTTGTTCCAAGCTACAATGTTCAGTACACAGCTGTATTAACTGCATTCTCAACTGAGACTTGCAGTCTGTGATGGGTTTGGGGACTTTGTCCCACCATACATCGAGGAGCATCTGTAGTCACAATCATACTGTGGTGTAACCTTTTCTGATTGACTTCTCCTTGACAATGCATTTAAGGTTCATCCATGTATTCTCTTGGCCTGATAACTCTTTTCTTTTTAGCCCAAAATGATATTCCATTGTCTGGATGTACCAGAGTTTATCCATTCATTCAATGAAAGACATATTATTTGCTTCCATTAGTTTGGCTAGTATGAATAAAGCTGCTGTGAACATTCATGTGTAGGTTTTTGTTTGGACCTCACTTCCCAACTCATGTAGTTGCTGGATCATGTGATTTAGTTTTGTGAGGAATTAGCAAACTGTCTCTCAGTGTGACTGTACTACTTTCATTCCCACCAACAGTGAGTGTGAGCTCCTGTTGTGCCACATCCTTGCTAACATTTGGTGGTGTCCTGTTCTGGATTTGGCCCTTGTGACAGAGGTGTCATAGTAGATTAAGGCTGCCACAGTCCACTGTCTTCTAATGCCATATGATATTGAGCATCATACCATATATTTACTTGACATCTATAGGTCTTTTTTTTTTTTTTTTTGAGATGGTCTCACTTTGTAGTTCAGGCTGGCCCTGAGCTCACTATGTAGCCCAGGTAAGCCTTGAACTCAGCAATCCTCCTGACTCTGCCTCCTGAGTGCTGGGATTACAGGCATGAGCCACCACACTGGGCAATGTGGTATGTGGTACTGATTGCTGGTGGGTGTGGGTCACCATGCCCAGTATTGTTGTATATGGTGGTTACTGGGCACTGAACCAGGGACCTTGTGCTTACTAGGCAGGCACCGGAACCACTGAGCTAAATCTCCGGGCCAGGTCTGTCATTTTCATGTGTGATGTCTCTCTAGTTGGTCTTTCAGTGTAATTCTGAGCTCATACCATACACTCTAAAATATCATTTCCTCTTCTATTTTACGAAAGAGTTTCTTTAGACTATTCTTTCTTCCTTAGATATTTAGTATAATTCTCTAGTGAAATAATTTGGACCTGGAATTTTACTTTTAAAAAACATTCATTCAAGTGATTTAATAGATTCAGAGCTGTTCAGATGATTAGCTCGTTAGTGAGCTGTGGTAGTTTTGTGTATTTCAAGGACTTTGTCTACTTCCTCTGAGTGGTGAAATTTATACACATGACATTCTTGGTGGTATTTCATTATTAGTATCCTTTCAGTGTCTACAGGATCTCCTCACACTCTCTTTTTGACCCTGGTGACGTACACCATTTCCTTTCTTTTCTTGAGTTAGTCTCACTACAGGTTTTTCAGTTTCATTGATAATTTACAGAACCAAATTTTAATTTTAATCATATTCTCTTATGCTTCTGTGTTTTCCGTTACACTAATTTCTGCTGTTTCCTCTCTGTCTTCTTTGTGATTTGCAGATACTTGCTCTTTTTCAAATTTCTCAAGGTAGAAGATTATAGCATGAGTCTGAGACTTTAATCTTTTTCTAATGTAAAGGTCTAATACTATATAAACTTCTCTCAGTGCTGTTTTATCTGTATCTCACACAATTTGATTTTTTTCACCCACTTAAAAATATTTTAAAGTGGGCCAGAGGGTTAGCTCAGTGGTTCCGGTGCCTGCCTCGCAATCGCAAGGTCCTGAGTTCGATCCCCGGTAACCACATATAATGCTGGGCATGGAGCCACCCACCAACAATCAACACCGCATACTACAATGCCAGACGTGGTGGCTCACGCCTGTCATCCCAGCTCTTGGGAGGCAGAGACAAGAGGATTGCTGAGTTCGCGGCGGCTTGCCTGGGCACCATAGTGAGCTCAGGGCCAGCCTGAACTACAAAGCGAGACCCTGTCTCAAAAGCAAAAAAAAAAAAAAAAATATTTTAAAGTTTCACTAATGATTAGATTTTTTCCTATGAGTTTAAAGATATGTTATTTCACTTCTAAATACTTCGTGGTTTTCAATATAGTTTTTTATCACTTTCAATTTAATTCCATTTTGATCAAAAATTTATTTTACTTTTAAAATTTAAACTGATATATAAAACATCAATATTTCATAAATATTTCATTAATCAAGTTATTATTTTTTTCCTTTTAAAATGATTTTGGCTTAATTCTCCTGCACTGGCTTGCTCTGCTTTAAATGTTTGTGGCATAAGAAGACTCACCAGCCCTGGTTCTGTGTTACCTCTTTGCTTTTAGGCCCAACAGTAGGTCCACGTCCTAATTCTCAGGTTTCAGCAGAGTTTCTGATTAGACCAGTTTGGGTTAAGTCCAATACATTGTGCCCAAGGAATTTGCTGGCACATAGAATTAACAAGGTCTGGTATAACCTTTTAGCAAGGGTGTGGATAAAAACTGTTTCGATAAAAATAATATTCAGGCTATATATCACCCCAAGAACTAATATACTTATTCAACAGAAACATTTATTAGATTTTATATTTAATGGGGGGCAGAAGCCTTGAAATAAAATTGGAATCCATACTTTCAGAGAGGTTGGCTCTGAAGAATTTACCAGAATTTTTCAGGGAAATTTTATATTAAAACAAACATAAATGTATGATGGAACAGACTGCAAAACAGTCAGGAGTCATTTCTCTGGAACATAACTTGAATTTCATGGTGACAGATGGATCCTTTGTGGAAAAGCTCCTGTAGCTCCCTTATTAGGAGCCCCGGAAAACTCAATGAATGGTGTCAGGAGTCCAACCTAGAATCACAGTCTTTATCCTTGTTAGCATTGAGGTACATGGTAACGCTTGGTGTGTATAGTCTATATGACAATTTTCATCTGTACAGAGTCAGATTCTCCCCTAGCTTCTGGATTCACAGGCACAGAGGAAAGAGAGCAATTATGGGGTAATCTCAGGTGCTTACTGCACACCCATGATGAGCAGGTTAAGCAGATCTGCTGAATATAGTTTCTTGTGCACTTCCTTTGCTAAGATAAATGGGATGGCAGTAGAGATATAGAGGGGAAGATAAACAGAAATGACAAATCTATTTCCAGTCTTGGGAGAAGAAAGGATGGAGAGGTAGGAAGGGACCTAGATCATGCTGTGAAGCAATGATTTGGATGAGGCAAGGTGGTCAGATTCTGGCAGCCAGTTAGTCTGCTCAGGGAGAATGGCCTGGGATTCACCAAGGAGTATGCATGAGCTTTCCTTGGGTTCAAGGCTATGACCCAAGACCTTACTTCACACCTTCTGCCCCTCTTCCGGGTCACATTTGTAGTTGAGCCATCACAATATTGAAAACAAAAGATAAACAACTGAAAAAGGAAAAGAGAATTTATTAGCTTCAATTTTCTTGGGAAAATGTAACGTGGGTTACTGCCAGCATGAGAAGGCCTACCTGACGCATGACCCAGTTATGACAGGCACACTGTGTGGTCATATGACCTAGTCACTTTGGGTCTCTGCCTGTCCTACTCCAGAGGTGTCACTACTGCAAGGAATTTGAGAGACGTGAAGCTTTGTGCAAATGCCAGACCTCTGTGGTGTTGGAAAGGAAGCATTCTGGCATCCTGAGCCTCGTGGTCGCCAGTGAGCAAAGTCTTGCTCTGTTTTGCAGCTGATCTCTAGTGCCCTGTTCTCATTGCCAAGTAGCTTGGTCCTACAAGCCCCGGTAAAATGTACGCATCTCTGGGAAGAGTGTTCATTTTTCTTCTTCCCAGTGTAGGTGTGAGAACAGGAAGGAGACAGGAACACCGCACATGATCTTGCTTCTAGCTACAGCTCTGTCATTGGATTTCTGTGGTCCTGGCTGTAGTCCCTTTTTGGATTTCACTGCCTTCTTCTGCACAGAAAGGGGCCAAACCAGACTATCCCTCCTGTCTGTTTCAGATTCCACCTCCTGTTAGGCTCCAAGGAAATGACTGTCTGGGCAAGAGCACTTGTAGAAAGGGTTCCAAGTTAGCAAGTTTCTACTTAGGGTGAAGGGCCAGGAACAGGCCAGCAGACACCCAAAGTCAAACTTTTCTAACATCATATTTCTATTAAGGGAAATCCCTGTGGCTGTACACTGACATAACTGTAAGAGTGACAAAGACTATTGTTAATGCCTGTGGTATGCGCCTGGCATTTTGTTACCCTTCACCTACATGACTCTTGGTGCAGGAGAACAGCTGCTGTGTAGGATCAATGCACACACACCTTGCACTGACATCCAGGTTCTAAATCCTTGACATGTCCTTTAACATCCATGATGCCAGGCCACACCTCTATGTTAAGCAAGTCAGATGTGTTTGTGACTATCCAGCCTGGTGGCATTACCTCATATCAATGACTTATAAAGCAGAGAAGGTGACACCATGCCAGTGTCTGAAGTGAATCAAGTCAAGTACAGTCGTTTCAAAGGAATGGAAGGGCCAGGGGGAAACGTCATGTCCAGTTGGCCGTGGGAAGTATAAGCCCAGGGCTGAGGCGGAAACTGGACTGGGGAAACACTCACAGAAGGGGTTGTTGATGCTCATGACATCTGAAGTTTTTTGGAATGTAATGATGCCTATTTATATTTTTTATAATAATCTACAGCAAAAATTAGATGGTTGACATAGAGTTATAATTTTTTTGAAAGATATATGTGTTTTTAAATTCTTAAACATGGATCCTTCTTGTCAAGTGACTTGGGAGACAATGAGGCTGACAAAGAAGGTTAAGATTCCTGTTCTGCTGAAACAGTTTTCGCTCTTTGATCAGAGGCTGTGTTCTCTGTCCATTTCTAAAAGAAACTATTATGGTTGGAGTTAGGAAGTATCCCCAAAGCCCATGAATTGAGTGGTTAATCCCCAGCATAGCACACTCAGAGGTAGGTGCAGCTGGAGGGAGTGGGGCACCAGGACACGCTTCTGGGGTGCATCTTGTCCCCAGCCCTGTCTGTCTGGCTCTACTCTTGCTCTCTGCTTCCAAGCTGCCACGCCAAGATCATTTGGCTCCTCCAGGCCCTTCTGACGCCACGTTCTGCCTCACCTCAGCCCCGCAGGGATGGAGCCCGCTGACTGAGGACTGAAATCCCCGAAACTGCACCCAAACAAGTATTTCTTCCTCTAAGTTGTTTTTATGAGGTATCAGTAACAGTGACACAAGCTAACACAGCTCTGTCTCAGCTTCCTCAGGGGAGGTTTGGGGTGCATTTTCAGTGTCTTGGTGCCAGGCAAGCAGGGTGTGTGGCATCTGGTGCAATTCTCCCTCATGTTGGGATGCTCAGGCCTGGTACCCTCTCCCCTGTCCCTTTCCCAGCTTGGGTCTCTTCCAAAGGGGCCTGCACTGACTTAGAGACACAAAGAGGTAATTAACTCTAGTCTCCGCTTGGACCTGTCAGAATTTTAAAAAAAGTTTTGCTTTCATTATGTTAGAAATGGAAAATTGGAAGGCAAATGAGCTTAATGTGGGTGAAGAGTTGTCTTCAAATTTTCAGGAGCCATTTCTTTCTAGAAAATTCTTCTTCCTCAGTCTTACGCTTTGTCACTGAGTGTAGGTAAATGATTCCTCAAAGGGGATTTCTCTTACAGAAGGACCTTTGGTTCACTGTCCCCACTTCACACACAAACTATTTTACTAAAATGTGATCATGGTGTTCTCTAACTATTGTCATTTGTTTTAAACTCACAGGTGTAAAAACAAACTGCAACTTCAAGAGCTAAATCTCTCTCTCCCTCTTGACCTTCCCCCTTTATTGTCCTCTTTGGCAAAGTCCTGTGGAAAGCTGGATAAATGAACAAGGCCATTTGACAAAGTGTAACCCATACCAGCCCCATTGTGCAATGCCTTGAACGTAAGTCCTTTTCTACTGAACGGAGATATATTTTCTTTTATATCGTTGACTTTGACCCTGAAGCTTAGCAAAGAACACTTGTGCAACATTTTCTGGATCAATTTATCATCTGCTCACAGCAGACATGCATTTTTCTCATCATTAAAGGGAAACCAAACCCATCTACATAATCCTCCATGCTGCTTTGTTTCTTTCCATGCCTTCATGTTGTAGATTCTGAAATATTAATGAAGGGAGGTGAATGTAATGTGCTCTATTCTCACACCCAGCCCCAGTGGGAGCACAGGCAGGGCCAGGGAGTGGGAGGATGAGAAATGTCCTCTTTTTGCAGTACATAGTCAGGTTGCTGGACTCTGCCTCAGAACCTTCCAAGGTGCTTATTTAAAACTCACTTTCCTGGGCTGGACTCTACTGACTAAACTTTGTGGAGGACAGAGCTTTGTAATTTACATTTTAGAGCAACTACATGATATCCAAGTCTTTTGTCTACTTAACCTAATTTGACACCTCTGACTTTTCTGTCATTATTAGAGGTGGTTAAGGTAAAGTCCTTACTGAGCACCTATACTAGGTCAATTTGATTATTGTAAATGGAGTAACTCTCATTTGTGTAGCAGAGCATTTAACTTTTCAGTGTTTGCCAGCATGGAGCACTCCGAGGTGGGCAGGGACCTGGAGGAGCTATGTTCCCTGCATTTTGTAGCCAGGGCAGAGTCCTCCAAAGCTTAAAGACTTGTGCGATCTGCAGTAACTGTTGTCAGGAAACAGGACCGGCTCGGGCCTCCTTGCTGCGTTTCACTGAGCTCTTGATGCTCCAGGATCTAAAATGCAAGAGGCGGCTTTATTCAAGTGTCTCTGAGAGACCCGAGCTGAAGCCAGTGCCTGCCGAGCTGCTCCGCATGCTGTGGAGTGTGCTGAGAATTTGCTCCTGGAAGATGAAAGCCCAGATGGAGCCCTGGGCAGGCGGCAGAAGTGGGAATCTTCAAAACAAAGACAATCTCATTCCTTTCTGTCCATCCCCTTCAATTTTCTGATCGTTTCCCTCCACTCCCTCTTTCTTGTAAAGACTCAAACTCCGAAATAATTATATGAAATTAAGTCGGTAAACGCCAGGCTTGCTTCCTTGAGATTGATGTGTTCACTTTTTGGGCAGTTTTCTCAGGATTCGGGGAGACTATTATTTCTAAGCTTGGCTGCAGGAACCCCCTCCTCCCTGGGCAGGGAAGAGTCTCCTCTTCCACAACCCCAGTTTCTTTTTTCCATGACACCTCCTCTTGGGACACCGCCTGTGCCTGGGAGAAGTTCAAGAAGTGGGTTTTGTTTGTTTGCTTGCTTTTCTAAGTGCTGGAGAATTTTCTTTTGGTCACATCTCCCCGCAGTTGCAGAAAAGGAAAAAACTCTTTGTGAAACCGAATGTGAAAAGAACGTTTCCTTTGGCCACAGGGATGGAAAAGTTTGTGAGTCTTGGAGCTGAGAGGAGAGGGTGAGGGAAACATTTTCCATCTCCACCTGTCTGCGCTTATCTGTTCATCAGGATGAGCAAGCGGGTGGATTTGTTAGCAAAAAAACCGAATCTTTTCGTGCAAATTATATTGCTCTTAACAATAATGGTAAACGACAGAGGTGTGACCTTGCTATCACTTTCCTGCTGTGTTCAATGAGATGAACGAAGGGTAACTGGGGTTCTCCGGCAGGCCGGGCCCGGCCGAGGGGCTTGGGCGCAGGTACCGAAGCCAGGCTGAATTCCCCTGGGTCCCGCGGAGCCCGCAGACAGACTAGCGGGGTCAGGCTCCGGAGGGGCCTGCCTGCCGTGACACATCATTCCTAATTAGGATGCCTTCGTAAACCCTGGCCCTTTTGCCTCATGGGGCTTGTAAAAGGTGCCCGCAAACCTCAGCCTTCCTGTGCCTCCCTGCCCCTAGGTAGAAATCCTCCTCTCGCAGGAAGTGCAAAGTAAAGTTCAAAGCTTTCTTGGTCAAAAGAAAGTATACCTGATCCAGTATAACATGATTAGGTGACAATCAGACCAAAAAGGGCTGGGGCCTCACATCAGCAGCCGGGAGCTGGTCCCTTGCAGTCTCAGCCTTTCTAAAAGATATTTATCATTTCGTTGTTCAGCAGGAAAATGCAAACTCAAACTGAGCATGATCTAGGGTCGATGCCCCTGGCAGCTTCAGGCTGTCTGGGGATAAAGAGTTCTAGAGAATGGGTGACGGGATGTCCCCACCAAGCATTGAGGCTCAGGGCTGGAGCTTGAGGGAAAGAGGACAAAGAGGGGAGACAGGTCCGCAGACCCCAGAGCAGACCCTGGGTGCTGGTGATTTTCTGTGTGACTGCCAGGCTTGTTTCCTTGCATAAAACAAGCTCAGTTCGACCTATGTTAAAAGAAGGTTAAAGGGGCCATAAATCTTCCTGGGCGTTGAAGATCCATGGAAAACCCAGCCTGATGTCTTTTACATCTGTTTCAGGTTCTCAGCCTCAGCTGGCTCCGCTGCCTTTTCTGCTGCGATAACTCACAAGCCCCATTCAGCTGGCTGAGTGGCAGGTATAGAGTGTCCCCTCCAAGCACTGGGGATGCGGGGTGAGCGTCCGGGCAGCAGGCAGGCCCCCAAGGCTGGCCGCTGACACTGTAAGTCTACACCCGGAGCTGCCGGAGGGGAGGCTGCCGGATTGACGGTGTAAATGGCCAGCACACACAGCCTGCAGAAGCTGGCGGCGGGTGGGAGAGCGCCGGCTGAGGTGGGTCACACGGAGATTGAATTTCAGCTGAATTAGATCAGAGCTGTGGGAAACAGCTCCTCCTTCACACGCACAGCCGGTCTCCTAGGAAGATGTGGGAGGGCGGCCGGGGAGACAGAGGCAGGCAGCTGCGATGAAACACTGAAGTCAGCTCGCAGCAGCTAACAGCTAACTTAATTACAGTCCGCCTCTCTTCAGTGAGCCGGTCAGACTCCGAGGACTCCAGGGTTTTACGCTAAAGGCTCCACGGTGTCGGGGACAGACGGGCGGTCAGCATTCACAACACACAGCCGGTCTGGGAGTGAGTCTGTGTGTGTCTTGAAAGGAGGAGAAGCGTGATTATGAAAGTGTGGGGAAGGCGTGGAACTCCCAGAGTCACAGCCGCCGAAGGCTGACTCCACGGGGGATTTGGTGGCTCTCCCTGGTACCTGCTGGGCTTGATGTTTTATAGCGTTTCATTAACATGCAGTGTGAGCTCTCAATACCATAACTGTGTTTGTTGCTGCTGCCGCCTTGAATGGACTCTCTAATCCTCTTTCTCTGCTTAATAACCTGCCACCATTCCAGTGACCCAGAATACCAGCTTTTCTTGGGGAGGCATCGGAGGAGTGGAAAATTGGGGGAAAGTTTTAGAATTAAAACAGGAACACTTGCAGTCCTATTAAAAAGGGCAAGAAGTCAGCTGTTTGGAAATCCACCCCCTCAGCAGGGGTGAGGAAAGCCTTTCCAGGAGACAGTGGGAACACATTTGTTCCCTAAGCTGGCACCAGAGTGGCTTTCTGCAGGGCAGCCAGGGCCTGGCATTCTGTATACACCATTTGAATTGGGAGCCTTTGCGTGATTCTTTCTTCTTTTCCCGTCACTCGACAACAGGCCGGCAGCAAAAATTCCTACAGCAGTTCCCCCTGAACCAGCAGAGAACAGCTCCCTCCCGGTTCCCTGATCTGGTGTGTGCATCAGTTTGGAGCCTGGTGCTGCTCATGAGAAAAATGACCCCAGACACCTGCCCACCGCAGATCCCTAGGTTATCATAATGCTGTGCACTTTCTGCACAGCACCCCTTCTCTTGGACCGAGGCGCTTCTGGAGTTTTGTACGGTGTCTGGCTGGGCGTGAGGAAACTGGCCAGGATGTCCCAGTAAGATGAACGATCACCGCTCTGTGAAGGAGACTGACATGCAGAGCACAGTCTGCTGTGTGGGACCTTTTCAGGCACCCACGGCGTCTCTGGGTTGTCCTGATGCATGAAGAAGCAGCAGTCTGACGAGAACGCGGGTGCGATTTGGGATTCCTCTAGACGAGGCAGATTCCCCGCACGAAGGGAATCTGTGATTCACCTGAAAAGGAAATAAAAGTTTACACATAGAAAGTGTATGTCTCTCTTTCAGCCCAGAAAGAGATTTTTCCAGAGCCTAAGACTCCCCCAGCTTTAAGAACCATTCCTTTATATTAAAGATTTCCAAAGCTAATCTTAGGGGGCCTTGGGCTTCCTCCAGTCAGTCTCCACAAAGTAAACTGCACTGTCTGCTGTGTTCTCGGCCACAATAGAGTCTGGCTGTTGACTCACGCAAAGCGATGAAAACAATAACCGGGAGAGCAAAGACAAAAGCAGCAGGGCAGACCCACAGGGTGGCCTCGTGAGGCGGAGGTGCTGGGGGAGGGCGGGGGGGTGACATCTCCCCAGGACGCCTCCACTCAGCTGATGCTCTGGTTCTAGAATTTGTGGTTCGGAGACTGTGCTCAAGGAGGGCTTTTGTTCGTGGAAAGAGAGGGCGGAAACGGGAGCCTTCAGGAGCTCAGCGTCTGGCTTGGCCTTGATAAACCTACGGAATAAAGCTACGTAGATTTGACTGTGCAAGATTCAGACCATCACGTGGGAAGTGCGCACTGGCTTGAGTTGCTACTGCTTGTGTGCCAGGTTTGGGGGATTCTTAGGGAAGACGTCATGATGCATCTTGAAAATAGCAAAATGCCAGAATCTCACAGTTCTCTATTCTGGACTTCATGTTTGGTTGCAAATTACAGGCGTGTTTTGCCTTAAAAAAGTCCAACTTTGATGAATAAGCTGGTTTCCCCAGGAGAGAAATTGGGAAGAGTAATTCCATTAAAGAGAGGAAACTAGTGATTCAAGAGTCACATGATCAGAGCTCTCCATACTTCATCTTAAGAAAACTCATTGAGACAGGTACTAATTTCCCCCATTTTTCTAATGAGGGATTTCGGGCTTAGAGTTTAAGCTCTATTGTTGAGATTTCTTCTCTATGTAGTGCAGAGAGAAGGCCGTATTGAAAGTCAGATGAGTCTTTCTCTAAAGATCGTGCTCCTTTTTTCTCCACTAGACAGCTTTTCAGTGGATATGTCAAAACCCAAATACATAGCAACCCTGACTTGTTTTCAAAGGTAGGAAAGCAAGGAATGTGTTTTTGCTGAGGGACTACTATATCCATGTATTATGCCAGGGA
>PVIC010030721.1:0-21746 GCA_004025085.1 Thryonomys swinderianus
ACCAAGTTTCCTATAGAAATATTCCACTCTATAAAAGCTGTCCTACTTTCTAGAACTCATTTGCATCTACAGGTGTTCATGCCAAAGAGAAGATCCGGGAATTGTCTATCTGTGATCTATTGATTTCACTTATTAGTATATCCTCCAGGTGTCTCCATTTGCACCTAAATGGATCGATCTTGTCATTCTTTATGGCAGACTAATACTCCATTTTGTAAAAAAAAAAACACATCTTCTTTATCCACTCTCCAGTTGATGGACATTTGGGTTGTTTCCAAGATTGAGCTATCATGAACTGAGCTGCTATGAACAAGGGTGTACATCTGTCTTTCCAATGTGAGTTTTTACATTCTTTTGGGTATATTCCCAGCAGGGGTATAGCAGGGTCAAATGGGACCCGTAGTCCTAGTTTTCTGAGAAATCTCCACACAGATCTCCACAATGGTTGCACAAGTCTGCAATCCCACCAACAGTGGAGAAGGGTTCCTTTCTCCCCACAGCCACGCCAGCATTTATCATTGACTCTTGATCTCCAAAGCTCTAAATAACATACTTCCACTGCTTGATATTTTTTAAGATTTAACACCCTTGCTCCCATCTAACCACATACTGATTTATTCTCTTGCTCATCTTATTATCCAGTAGTATTAATTGCACTCTTGATTATTTAGTTTTCTCCACACGTTAACTTTTTTTTTTTTTTTTTTTTTTTGAGACAGGGTCTCACTTTTGTAGTTCAGGCTGGCCCTGACCTCACTATGTAGCACAGGCAAGCCTCGAACTCAGCAATCCTACTGTCTCTGCCTCCCAAGTGCTGGGATTACAGGCATGAACCACCATGCCCGGCACTGTGGCATGTGGTATTGATTGCTGGTGGGCGTGAGCCACCACACCCAACATTGTATGTGGTTACTGGGATCAAACTCAGGACCTTGCACTTGTGAGACAGGCACCAGAACCACTGAGTTAAATCTCCGGCCCCACTTACATTAACTTTACAGCAACATCTAAGGACTGTATACCAATGTCCTGAATGCATTCAAATATGGTAATAATCTATCAGTTTCATATGCTTCAGAGTCTCCTAGAGGCTTGATTGCTAAATCCAGAATTATTCTTCTCAGCCTATTCATATAACTGTAAGTTTTTTCTTTACCTAGGCTTTTCACCTTGACCAGTCCTGAAGATTCCTTTCATTAATTCTTTCTTTTTTATCTGTTTATTCCTTTTGAGATCATTCTTTTACTTTTTGGAAATGGATCTTTCAGGAGATTCTTGATAAAGGTACAAGAGGTAAAATGCTCAAGACCTTGTGCTAAAAAGGCTTCATTCTATTTTAATATTTAACTAGTAAATTAGCCTAAAAATAGAATTCTAAACTGGAAATCATATTTCCCTTACATTTTCTTAAAATTTTGTCAATATTATTCTGTTCATAAGTCAAATGTCATCTTCATTCCAAATTCTACATATGATAACTTCGGAAACTTTCAGGGTCATCTCTTTCCAGTGTCATAACATTTCACAGTGATGTGATCCTTAGTGAGTATATGCCAATTTTAACTATGTTTGCTCTTACTAGTTTAACTATGAAAATCCATCCTTCAGTTCTAAACATTTTTCTTGATATATGTCTTTGATTTCTACCCTTTAGTTTTCAATTTTTTCTGGCAATCCCATTCTTCAGAACAAGATTTCTTAGGATGCCCTTTGTTTCTTCATCTCTTATTTTTCATTTTTACTGCCTTACTGTTCTTACGCTCTGGGCAAATTTTCCAGTTTATCTTCTAATCCTGGAGGTTTTCTTTCTGCCAATACATGTACCACAGTCAACTTAGTCAGTGGAGCTATAGTTTTCAGTGCTGGGCCATGCTAGATCAGAGGAGACATCTTTTGTTGAGACAGGGTCTCGCTTTGTAGTTCAGGCTGGCCCTGAGCTCACTGTGTAGCCCAGGCAAGCCTCAAACTCAGCAATCCTCCTGCCTCTGCCTCCTGAGTGTTGGGATTACAGGCGTGAGGCACCATGCCCGGCATTGTGTTATATGGTACTGATTGCTGGTGGGGGTGTGTTACCCCACTCAGTATGGTTGTATGTGGTTACCGGGGACTGAACCAGGGACCTTGTGCTTGCTAGGCAGGTGCTGGAACCACTGAACTAAATCCCCAGCCCCTGAGTAGGTTTTTGAATGAGAAAATAAGCAAACAAAAAGCTGGAACCGAAGGAAGAACAAAGACAAAGTTCCAAAGCTCCAAACTTTGCCCCTTGTCTCAAGTGTTCCACAGAAACCCATATTGATAAGTAAATTGCAGGACACTTACAGAATGTCTGCTGGAAGTGGGATAGTGTTGGAGCTTCTGGGGCGATGTTGTAGAAATGGGTTTTTAGAGCTCCGCTGACCAGGAGGTTATAAGCCAAATCAGTTATATTGATGCCCACAATTGCAAAGGAGTACCTGTGAAGTGAGAAATGCAAAAGCAGTGTTGTGCACTTAGGAAATAAGCACTTCAAAATGACAATCTGAGTTTTAAATTTCTACTAAATCCTCCAAGTAGAAAGTTGCCCTACCCTCTCTACCATATCAAAACATTAACTATTAAAATTTATCATAAAGTTTCAGTATTGTGTAGTGAAAGAACTAAGAATTCATATAATTCATGTACTGTAATTTGGTCAGTCCATTTCCAGACATATAATTAAAAAATAAAGTGGACATGAAGCCGGAGGGTTAGGTCAGTGGTTCTGGCGCCTGCCTTGCAAGCGCAAGGTCCTGAGTTCGATCCTCAGTAACCACATACAATGTTGGGCGTGGAGACTCACGCCCACCAGCAATCAACACCGCATACCACAGTGCCGGGCATGGTGGCTCACGCCTGTAATCCCAGCACCCGGGAGGCAGACAGGAGGACTGCTGAGTTCAAGGCTTGCCTGGGCTACATAGTGAGCTCAGGGCCGGCCTGAACTACAAAGCGCGACCCTGTCTCAAAAAAAAATTTTTTTTAATTAAAAAAATAAAGTGGACAAAACTTTATATACAAATATTCACTACACTATTACTTGTAAAGACAAGACATATAAACTATTCAAGTATTCTAAAAAAGACCACAGAAATAAATTATGGTAATTTCATTAATCATTCATTTAATCAGCTAACATTATAGCTGGTTAAAATTATATTTTAAGGATTATTTAAACAAGATATAAAATGCTTGGATAAAAAAGCCAAGTTCTGTTATATATAACATGTATGCAAGGAAAAGAGATCAGAATGAAATGTCACAAAATATTAATATGCAAGAGTAGTAAGATTGGGGTGATTTTTCTGGGTTTACTTTCCTGTATTTTGTGTAATAAATCATCTACTGATTTTTAGTATATGTGCTGCTGAAGCGAGCACCATCTACTGATTTTTAAATGAGAACAATTTAAATAAGTATACTAACACAAAGAATATTTTTAGGATTTTTTCTACATGCCTATTAAAATGAAAGCAAATTGACTCTGCTACTACATTTCCAATACAGAAAAATCTTTGAATGAGATACATATTACTAAAAAGCTTCATTGGGCATAGTGGCTCATGCCTGTAATCCCAGCACTAGAGAGACAGAGGCAGGGTTGCTGAGAGCTCACAGCTAGCCTGAGCTGCATAGTGAGTTTAGAGTCAACCTGAACTACATATGAAACCCTGTCTCAAAAAACTAAAAAAAAAAAAGGTTCTGAAATTTTTACCTACTAGCCCAATACTTATAAATACTTGATAGCACAATATTTGATCTTTAAAAGAAAACTATCAAATGGAAGTCTAAATAATGATTTGTAAAAATCATTTAGTTACAGTTAAAAATGTGTATATCCTATCAGAAGATTACAAAATAGTGTGAGAGAATCAATCAAATCTAAAAATGTAAATTAGTCCTTTTAAATATCCAACTCAATTATATATTTCCATCAGGACAAATGGAATTTCATCCCTTGTCTTTTTTTTTTTTTTTTTGAGACAGGGTCTCACTTTGTAGTTCAGAATGGCCCTGAGCTCACTATGTAGCCCAGGCAAGCCTCAAACTCAGCAATCCTCCTGCCTCTGCCTTCTGAGTGCTGGGATTACAGGCGTGAGCCACCATGCCTGGACCATGTCATTTTTTATAGTACTCTTAGGACATTTTTGTTTTGTCTGCTTTAGACTGATAATCTATGTGTGAGAGCCCACACTTACCCAATTGCTTTATCCATCCTTTTCTTCTCCCATTCTGCTTTGCTGAATTTGCTGGATAAATGAATGAGTAAATAAACAAATACATTTGATGTTTAATTGGTACTCTTTTAATGCTTCTGTTGAAATTGATAATTATATGCAGACTTTCTGTATTTCACTTATCCAACACTAATCAATTTGAATATTATCAACTTTAAAAATAACAATACATTTTAAATGGAGTTCAGCAATGGATTATTTAAGGTCTTGCAATTTACCTCCTATTTACTTTAGTACAGCAGTGGGAGACAGGGTCAAAGGTCAAATGTTACAATTCTCTTTCACATTATCATTAGTTATCAGACACCACCTCCTCTGTGAACTCTTGTCTGGCATCTGTCTCTCTTCTAACTAGATGTTGCCTCATTCTCATGATTTCCCATTGGACTTTGTTTCACTTTATGTCATGGCATTTATGCTACTCAGTTTTATTTGTGATGTCTGTTTACTTGTGATTACTTACAGGACATGTAACAAATTTTAATGTTGAATGTCATCATAATTATATGTAAAATATACCAATAAACTCAATTAAAAAATTTAAAGTTATGAATACATGGCTTCCATCTAAGTAGAAGTGAGTTCTCCACAATACAACAGACACTGCATCACAAAACATGCATGTAATACACACAGCACATAAGCACAAAAACAATATGCAAATCTGACTTTACATTATATGTGCTTTCTAATTTGCAAATGACTGTCTGTAACTTAAAATAACTGCTTTAATTCATGTTAAAATTTGCCACCTGTTTTTAAAGTATAACTTCTTAGGCAAGGATTTAGCTCAGTGGCACTGTGCCTGCTTGGCAAGTGCAAGGTTCTGAGTTCAGTCCCCAATATTGTAAAAACAAAGAAATGAACAAACAAAATATAACAAAAAAAGTATAACCTCTAACCACATGATCAAAGAAGCTATAGTATCTCTATATTTGTTATGTTAAATGTTTATTTGCAAGGAAATGCCAAATGACCTTCATTTATTTGATTACTTATAGGACATGGTGGCTCAAAAAGATCGAATCCTTTTCTTCAGGAAAAACAAACAGCAAACTTAAAAGACTAATCATCAAAATTCTTCTCTTTATATAGAGAATCATATCATTGGCAAATAATGACAGTTTAACTTCTTCCTTTCCTATCTTTACTCCTTTTATTTCTTTGTCTTGCCTAATTGCTGTGGCTAAAGTTTCCAGCACTGTATTGAACAAGAGTGGTCATAGCAGGCATCCTTTTCTCATTCCTGATCTTAGTGTAAAAGGTTTCAGCTTTTTCCTATTTAGTATGATGCTGGCTGTTGGTTTCTTGTAAATAGCTTGTATTAGATTGAGATAAAATCCATCTTTTCTGATTATCTCAACTGGAGACTGGATAAAGATGTGTGTTTTTAATAAAATGGAGTATTACTCTGCCATAAAGAATGACAAGTTTCATTCATTTATGTGCAAATGGATACACTTTGAGGGCACTAATAAGTGAAATAGATCACAGATATGTAAATACTGTATCTTTTCTCTGGTATGAGAACCGGTAGATGTAAATGAGTTCTAGAATGTATGACAAATTTTGTAAAATAGGAAATATTCAAAGGGAATGTGGTGGGGGAATGTAATGAGGGGAAAGAATAAATATGATTTGGAAAGAAAAAGAAATAGCATGTATAAAAGGGGTGGAGGGGTTGTGGATGCGTAGGGATATGGGTAAAAATGAGAATTAACTTCTGTCATATACTGGTACAAATTTCCCAATGTTGAGCATGATTGTGAACTGTATATAAAATGTACCAATAAAGACTTCAATTAAAAAAATTCATGCCTGTCATCCCAGCACTCGGGAGGCAGAGGCAGGAGGATTGCTGAGTTCGAGGCTTGCCTGGGCTACATAGTGAGTTCAGAGCCAGCCTGAACTACAAAGCGAGACCCTGTCTCAAAAAAAACAAAAACAAAATTCTTCACTTAAAATTGAATCTTTTATCCTGTGAGTTATTTCTGGACTGTATAGATGAATATTTTCAAGAGTAGTAATATGTCGGGTCGGAGGGTTAGCTTAGCGATTCCAGTGCCTGCCTCGCAAGCGCAAGGTCCTGAGTTCGATCCTGGTAACCACATACAATGTTGGGCGTGGTGACTCATGCCCACCAGCAATCAATACCACATACCACAGTGCCGGGCGTGGTGGCTCACGCCTGTAATCCCAGCACTCGGGAGGCAGAGACAGGAGGATTGCTGAGTTCCAGGCTTGCCTGGGCTACATAGTGAGCTCAGAGCCAGCCTGAACTACAAAGCGAGACCCTGTCTCAAAAAAAAAAAAAGAGTAGTAATATGTCATGTTCAGTGAAAACGTCAGAAAAAGAGCTTTCCTTAGTAATAATGACTTCTCACTGTTGAACAGCTGCTGTTGCAACCCTTTCTGCAAATACTCAGGATTGACAGAACTAAAGTTGATACCATAAGTGTTTGATATATTTCTTTTGGACATCAATGAGGAAAAATAGTAAGTAGATTTTTAAAAGTATTGTGATTTGCATAAAGTGACACTTACAATCAATTTGAAATAATTAATACCTGAGTTTCATTTCTTTTTTTCTTTTCTTTTCTTTTTTCTTTTTTTTTTTTTAGACCGGGTCTCACTTTGTAGTTTGGGCTGGCCCTGAGCTCACTATGTAGTTCAGGCAAGCCTCAAACTCAGCAATCCTCCTGACTCTGTCTCCTGAGTGCTGGGATTACAGGCTTGAGCCACCAAACCCAGCATTTGGGGTATGAGGTACTGATTGCCAGTGGGCATGGCCACCACGCCCAGTATTGTTGTTTGTGGTTACCAGGGGTTCAACCAGGGACCTTGCGCTTGCGAGGCATGTGCTGGAACCACTGAGCCAAATCTCCTCCGGCCCCTGAGTTTCATTTCTTCAATGGTATTGTAGCTTAAGGGACACAACATGTAATTTTATCATACACAACACACACAAATGCTAGTCTTTTCTTAAATGCAGTAGTCACATGAACTCTCAGTTCCTCTCCGATGGCTGACATAGGAAGTACCACTATAAAATATTTCTCTGAAACTGGCTCACAGACAAAATTAATCTCCCCTCCATAGTTAATCAAAAATATTTTAAGATCACTGTTATTTTCCAAGGACCATGGAGGCTTCATGTCTTCTGGCTGATGTTCCACCAGGAAATGCCACCAGAGAGCACACACAGACTCATCCAATTCCAGGTTCCACAGAAACACAGTTCAGAAAATGGAATTTAAAAATTAAAATAGCTTGATTTTAACCATGCAATATACCCAGAAACAATGAAGAGATTTTCTCAAAATAAGTAGAATCAAATGAACTCTTAACTTATAAAAGATTTTAAATTGTATTTTAGGAAAGTATAAAGTGATTTAACCAAACAAGACAAATGAAGCTAAAATGAGTATAATTGTAAGGTGGGGGAAAAATACACTCTTGAATTTTGAGAGTTCTATGTTAAAAATTTAGATTTGTGTAGCCAACAGAAACACTAACAATTAATCTATCACAGTGCTAAGAAGAAAAAACCCTATAAAACCATGACTACAAAATAACAGAACTCCCATAAGAGCTACTAACACACACATGCACACATGTATGCATGCACAAATTATTTATAATATTTATAAATGTGAAATTAGAAATTTATAATAAATTACATTACATTATAAATTATTATAAATTACATTTATAATAAAATACATTAATAGAAGAGCAAATTTTGTTTGTCCAACAAAATTCCAATATAGAATATCTTTCTGGGGGAATCAGGACATGGTGGTGAGTGGCCTTATAGGTGAAGGGTTCGAAATGTTCCTCCAGTCACAATTATGGCTCAAGCAAGAGTCTTTAACATTTTCTATTAGATTAGTATAATCTGCTTTTCAGCTCATTAAAACATAGCCTCCAAATAATTAACTCTAATAGATACAGAATTCGAAAATGTTCATTTTGGGAACATTTTCAATAATCTACATTAATGTCAAAAGTTCTAGAATTTATTATTTTAAAGGATCTAAATTATTTTAAAACAAAAGTAATAAAACACAAAATCAAAGCAAAATACCTCATTTCCTCTTTAGTGATATCCCTTCATGTATTCAGTTAAAGAAAAAATTAGAAAGGTAAATGAAAAGGAAATAATTTAGGATCTCGACTTAAACACAAACAAACAAATGAACAAACAAAAACCTCAGTGATTTCAGATTTTTCTCAGCTGGTCTCTGACTTCATGAATTCTGTTCTTCCTTCTACCCCCTCTTTTCTCTCTCTAACTTTTTCCTCCCAGGACCTATCTTTCTTTCATGCCATTTTCAATCTCTCCACGCATGAATGACATTATGAGTATACTTGAATGGTGTCACTTTCGATCATAAATCCTGGAAAGTGCCTGAAGTTTTAACCCTCCTATATAGAATTTACCAAAAACGCTTTAAGACTCAGTGTTGGTGGTCTGACCCTCCTGAAAATCTTGTCTATAGACTCATATGTGAGATGATCTTTACCTAACCCAGTAAGCCCAATCTTCTATTTTTAACAGTTACCTGCATTTTGGATGAAGAGAGTCAGAGAGGACCTGCTGAGCTGCTGTAGCGTCCCTTTCTGCAAAATACCTGCAGTTGGAGGGAAAGAAAACCATAACTCTGTACCTGCTGAATATATTCACTTTAATCCAATTTGAGACCATTCTGGATTCAGAGATGGACACCTGCATAGGACTGTCATTTGTTTCAGATCCTCCAGAGAACAGCTTTTCATAGCAGATTTTTCCAATTAGAACATGGTAGGGTGGTTGTGAGATTCATCTAGAACTAGGAATGTACTCAACAGATTTGAAGATTTAGTTATGAGTTTTGCTATTCCTAAGAAAGCCAAGTATTTTTTTAAGAGTTACAAGAGTCAGCATTTGAAAATCTCGGAAAGCAGAAGCCTGAGAGAAAGTCTGATAAGGGGCTGTGGCAGCTACAGGGCAGAGAGAACAAACTCCAGGAAGTGTGACAAGAAACTGCATTTCAAACTTTTCTTGAAGGGTATTTATTGAGTGCTTGAATTCTGGATGAATAGAAAAAAATCCTATGTTTCTGGGAGAAAGAGACAATGAAATTTACTCATAAACATAAAAAAATCATTCTTAAAAATATTTCATACAAAGTTTGGTTTTTTTTTTTTTTGATACCAAAGATTGAACTCAGGACATTGTGCTTATGAGGCAGGCGTGGTGTTACTGAGCTAAATCCTCAGCTCCAAAGTATTTCTAAAAACAATAATAAAATGAAACTATAACATACATTGTTGAATTTGATGTGTATATAATTTTATAAACAGGACTGGGGACATCACTCAGTGCAGAGTAGTTGCCTAGCAGGCATGCATGAGGTCTGGGTTTGATCCCCAGTACCACAATAAGGAAAAAAAAAAGCATAAATCAAAGGATAAAAGAAGCTCTTGAATATTCCTACAGAAAATTTTAAACCAATCAGCAATTTTAATACATATGTTTATGATCATTAATGAAATGAGTTTCATTTCATACTTTTGCTGGTGATTTGAATCTCTTCTTTAATGTTTTGTCTGTCCCTATTTTTCTGGTGCAATAATATCTAGAGCCAATATCAGATAAGGCAAATAATCCTATAGAAAATAATGTATCAACTGTAGAAAATTTTGTATTAAACTTGTCTCACTTTTCATTGGTTATGATGCCAACTAACATAATTCTTCCATTTTAATGTATGAAATTTATTGATTCTCTTTTGGTTAACGTTTTTTGGTCTGTCTTACTCATACATCTTAAAGAGTTCCTCTAAAAGGTTAGAAGGACTTGTTTTTGACTTCCAGCCTGTAAGCTGAGATAAAGCAGAGATTTTCTAAACGAGAGGGCAATTTTCCCAGTTTCAGTTGTTTAAAAGCTCAATCTCTTTCCACTAATGTAACACCACAGTAGTCATTAAGACCTATTTTCTATTCAATCACATTACATGGTAATGTAGCAGTTCAAAAATTTCCTAGAAAATGAGTGATGATTAAATTTCCTAAATTTAGAGAAAAATCTAGAAGGGAAAAATGAGATAACACCAAAAATGGCTACACTAGTTTCTTTTAAAAACACATCACTCTCCTCACTAAAGGGTGGTGTCAAAGGACACAGGAACCAACTTGAAATGATTCCCTTTGATATGAAAAATACTGTTTAGAGATGACAGAATTTGAGCATGAAGAAATAACACATGCATTTAGTTAAATCACAGTAGACACATAACACAGGAAGTTAATAAACAATAATTAAAAATGAGATTAAAAAAATTTTTAATCACTAACAAGGGAACTGGGGTACCAACTCTCTACTTCAGACTTGGCAACCAGATAGCGCCTGTATAAAGTGTAACAGAATTAGAAAAGTATTTTTTTTTTGAGACAGGGTCTCGCTTTGTAGTTCAGGCTGGCTCTGAGCTCACTATGTAGCCCAGGCAAGCCTCGAACTCAGCAATCCTCCTGACTCTGCCTCCCGAGTGCTGGGATTACACGCGTGAGCCACCACACCTGGCATTGTGGTATGCGGTATTGATTGCCGATTGCTGGTGGGCGTGAGTCTCCAGCCCAGCACTGTACGTGGTCACCCGGGGTTTGAACTCAGGACCTTGCACTTGTGAGGCAGGTGCTGAACCACTGAGCTAACCCTCCGGCCCAGAAAAGTGGTTTTTGCACACTATTAATGATTCAGTGAAGATGACGGAAGGAAAAAAGGACAATGATAGATGTACAATGGAGCACAGGGTGGGAATGGTGGGACCATGCACGGTTCCCACTGTGATGTCAACTTGAATCTTCTGAAGCCTTTCCAAGTTCCTCAGTCTTTAGAAAACTCAGGGGATGGGTAGAAGAACAAATGACAGGTCCAGACCATAGGACTGTTTTTTGAGACAGGGCCTCACTTTGTAGTTCAAACTGGGCTTGAGCTCACTATGGAGCCCAGGCAAGCCTTGAACTCAGCAATCCTCCTGCCTCTGCGTACTGAGTACAGGGATTACAGGCCTGAGCAACCATGCCCAGCCCTTAGGACATTTTTATAAGGCAACTGACTTGGAATCTTCCCCAAATTTATGACATGTGGGTGGGGTCAAATGGAGGGGGCAGAGGAGACTGGTAATTTAAAAAGACCCAAGGAACATCTGAACAAAGTATACTGTGTAGCTCTTAGGTGGCACTTCATTTAAACAAAATTAGCTATAAAAAAGCCATTTTTGAGAGATTGGGCAATTTGAATGTGGACTAAATATAGATTGTTAGGAAATGATAATGTAAGATGATAATGTAAGGTGATAATATAAGGTGATATTGATATTTTTTAGAGTTACATATTAAAATATGAGGAGTCAAACTGAGATCATCAGAGAATACCAGGAAACAAAGAACAGGTAAATTCCTGGGTTCCCAACCTGTTTCTGTACTATTTAAAAGCATGATTGTGTATTCTTCTAAGGCAATCAGGATTTAAAAGCTGCTTTTGCAAACAAAACCAAACAAAAAAATCAGTAACAATTCATTTGAGCCCAGAGATGCTCAATGGGTAAAAAACAAAAAAACTGGAGCTTTGTTATGGTTTAGATCTAGATGTTCTCTAAAACTTTTATGTGCACAGCAGTGGAGTTTTTGAAAGGTGTGTGGACCTCACGGTGCTATGCTCATCGGTGGGTTTATCCACAAATGAGTTCAGCAGCCGAGTGTGCTGTAAAGGAGTGGGCCTGCTTAGACATGGGTCCCTGGGGTTGTGAACTGGAAATGTACATTCCCTTCCTTGGCTTCTCCCCCTTCATGCTCTGTTTTGTGGCTTCTCTGATGTGAACAGCTTTCCTCCACCAGGCTCTTCCATTATGCGGGTTTTCCCTTAGAGATACATGAACTGACATCTCTAAAACTGAGCCAAAATGAACCTCTATTCCTTTAAACTCCAGTGACAAGTATTTTGTCTCAGCATCAAGGAAAATGACCAAGACAAGCTTTATTTTGCATATGTCTCCTTTATTAATTTGAAACTTTAGGTCAGATCCCTGCTCAACAATGGATGTTACACACATCGATCAATTAGGGAGTATCTGTCTAAAAAATAGTACAGGAGGGCTGGAGATTTAGCTCAGTGGTTCCGGCGCCTGCCTTGCAAGTGCAAGGTCCTGAGTTTGATCCCGGTAACCACATACAGTGCTGGGCGTGGTGACTCACACCCACCAGCAATCAACACCACATACCACAGTGCTGGGTGTGGTGGCTCATGCCTGTAATCACAGCACTCGGGAGGCAGAGGCAGGAGGATTGCTGAGTTCGAGGCTTGCCTGGGCTACATAGTAAAGCTGAGGGCCAGCCTGAACTACAAAGCGAAGCACTGTCTCAAAAAAAAAAAAAAGGTACAGGAAGTTAATTAGCCTTTAATTCTTATTCCTTTTCAGGAGTGAGAACATCAAGATAAGAGATTTATAGACAGTCAACTACAAACAAATGCCCAGAAGTCTCTGGTCATTGCCCTAAACATAGCTGTGACCTTGAAATCCAGCAGAGCCTCACCAAATGAGAATGCCCCCAAGTAAAGGCACTCTTCTCCTGGAGAAGGGATTGCCTTCTCTAGAGCTCCTTAACAAAGCCAGAATTGAGAATGATAATCAGACCCTAACCCACCCCATCCCCATAAAAATTGGTCCCTTTCCTTCATTGGAAGGTCAGTCTGATATTCCTCATTAATGCCATGCCTCTTGAGCTCCCCCAACTTTTTTTGTTTGCTTTCTCTTTCTAACAAATCAGCCCATGTCTCTCACTGACACATCCAGAAATGCTTTTTTTGAGACAAGATTCCCAGGACCTGCCTGGGCCGAGCTGACAGCCCCATCTCCTCTTCAGAGTGACCTCAGATTGTCCAGGGACAAAATTATGAACAGGGTGGGATTTTCTTTAAGATAAGTGTTGCAAGTATTTAAAATGTGGACAATTACTAATACGGGTTATCAACAGAAAGAACTGTTTTACTACCTTTCTGTTTTTACATATAGTTTGAAGTTGTTCAAAATAAAATTTTTAGAATATGCCTCAGATTTCCTTTTAAAAAAATCCATGAAGTCTGAAGAAATAGAAGGAAGATTCTGGTAGCTTTTAAAATTTCATGAACCTGAGTTATTTCTCAGAGGATTTGAATGTTTTGTTGGAGTCTTTTAGAAAGTGACTTTTCGAATTAATAACTCCACCTTGTCATTTTCATTTGAGAAGTACTACCTGGTTACAATATCATTCTAACACTTAACTATAATTTGGTTGGTCTTTTGTTCTTCTGGGAGGTAACTTTTAGAACTAATATTTCCAGTTTTTCTTTTTCATATGAGAACTATCCGGTCAGAACATCACTGTAACACTTAACTATTCATTTTACTTACTGCAAGTTGTATAGTCCCAGAAGTCCCATTCCTCGAAAATCTGTTTTAGGATCATCACCTTGGAAACCAATTTCACACCACTGCTTAGAAATCCTTGATTCCAGTGGAGTATTGGGCTTCAAGAATTGCCACAACTACAGACAAAAGAAATTTACCTTGTGATATGCATACATAAATACTCTTTCCTATTGCTTTGGATTTTGTAAAGTACATTACTAGAAGAGTCTTTGCAAAACTGAATATATGCAAATATACTAGAATTTAAAATGAAGTTACCTTTTAATTATCTACTACAGCAGTTCTTTTTTTCAGACAGGGTCTCGCTTTGAAGTTCAGGCTGGTCTTCAGCTCACTATGTAGCTCAGGCAAGCCTCGAACTCAGCAATCCTCCTGTCTCTGCCTCCTGAGTGCTGGGATTACAGGTGTGAGCCACCACGCCCGGCACTGTGGTCTGTGGTATTGATTGCTGGTGGGCGTGAGACACCATATCCAGCATTGTATGTGGTTACCGGATCGAACTCAGGACCTTGCATTTGTGAGGCAGGCGCTGGAACCACTGAGCTAAATCTCTGGCTCTACTACAGCAGTTCTTAAAGTATGGGCTGCAGGTGTGAGGGTGATCTGGCTGTGGCATCAGTCACCCCATTGATCACCAGGGTTGCTTTGGCTGATCTGGCTGTCTAGGCAGGTGTTCCCCTCCTCCCTCATTGCTCCATGTTCATCCCTCTCAGTTTTGGTCAGAGGATGACCACCCTGGCCTGGAGATTTAGCTCAGTGGTTTCACTGCCTGCCTAAAAAAAAAAAAAAAAGAAAAAAAAAAGAGGACGACCACCCCCCACTAGAGGAAGACATTCCTCTTCAGTCAAGAGTACATGAGCAGCTTTGCTCCCCTGCTACAACCTCCAGACAAGCTCTCAAAGGGCAGACTGAAGAGATTAGAGATTCTTTGCAGTCTGTGTGGTAGCAAAACAACAACACTATTTCATAATTAAAGTAAGAGATTGTTTGCCTTTTCACTGTCATCTAAGGAGTGAACAGTGGAATTTTCCAGAGGCTGCACGACAAGTAGAGTTGTCCTTGCTCTGAAGGCAATGGAGTGTGTGTTTATGTAGTTTAGTGCTTTAAACTTTTTGAATCAGATAGGCAGATAACCCTCCAAGCTATTTGGAGCTATCTGAAATATTTAAGAATAGAAAAGAGGGGCTGGAGATTCAGTTCAGAGGTTCCAGTGCCTGCCTAGCAAGTATAAGGTCCTGAGTTCGATCCCCATAACCACATACAACAATACCATATATTGTGACTCATGCTCACCAGCCATCAGTACCACATACCATAGTGCCAGGTGTGGTGGCTCATGCCTGTAATCCCAGCACTCGGGAGGCAGAGACAGGCAGATTGCTGAATTCAAGGCTTGCCTGGGCTACATAGTGAGCTCAGGGCCAGCCTGAACTAGAAAGTGAGACCCTGTCTCAAAAAAAAAAAATATGTAAAGTATCAAGCAGTCTTCCTGATAAATATGGGCATAATGCGTACTTACTTTTTAGGCTATAGATGTTTAGTGTTATATCTGCACTACAGACAAAGTATAAATCTGAATGTTATATCTCCTTATGACTATTTAAAAAAATAATTAAACTTTTAAATTTTTTTTTTTCTGCTACTGGGGATCAAACTCAGACCCTTGTGCATCCAAGGTTGGCACGGTACCACTTAAGCTAAATTCCTAGCCCTCTAAATTGCTTATTATACATTTTATAGATTTTAAAGCTTCAATTGACTAGTAACACACACTACTCTGCTTTATGGTGAACTATCACATATCTGTCACAGAATAAAATATACTATTTGATGACAAAAACTACTAAAACATGGGCCAGGGATTTAGCTCAGTGGTTCCGGAGTCTGCCTGGCAAGCACAAGGTCCTAAGTTCGATTCCCAATACCAGGTATCACAATGCTGTGTGTGATGGCTCATGCCTGTAATCCCAGCATTTGGGAGGCAGAGGCAGGAGGATTGTTGAGTTTGAGGCTGGGTTACATAGTGAGTTCAGGGCCAGCCTGAACTACAAAGCAAGACCCTGTCTCAAAAAAAGAAAGTACTAAAACATTAAAATCTGCAGTTCATTTTTTATTATGGCTATTTTTGACACATCTAACTCACTTACTATTGACATTATATAATATTTATGCTAGTACCACACAGTAGGTAAACTCAGTTTATCTAAGGGAAAGAGAAAAACTTTGGAAAAAAATAAGGCAATTCCATTAAGGTTAATATCAAAATATCAAACATGGGCACACCAAATCTCCTTTTATATATACATAGAAGGATTTGCCAGTGCTTTGTACCCACAAAACCAGAGACTTTATCAGAAGAGACTAGAAAATGAGATAGCAGATTAAAAGCCACAGGAAAATGTTTTCTGAAAATCCTTTAGGGACTGATTTGGTTAATGCCACAATGGAGAGAGGCAGAAAGAAGGAAATAAACTGTAAAGTTTCTAACATTCATTTGAATAATAACTTGAAGCAATCTCAGATTCTACACAGTTAATAAATACCTAGTTTCATCCAGTGAGTGAAATAATGTGGTAAAAACAAGTATTTTATTTTGTAGGTAGGTTAAAATGGTCATTCATTAGGTGGAAGAGTAAAAAGTTTGAATAATAAAATGCTTTAAAAATAAATTCCATTTTAATAATTTCATGTTTCACAGCAGACTAGACTAATGGCTAAAATACGTTCTTGTATAAATTGTTAATTCTCTTTACTTTAAAGGGTCACTTTCTTAGAAGATGAAAGCCAGTTATGCCAAAACCCTTACATGAAGTTCACCTCTGTGTGTATTTCCTGTAAGATGCCTGGAGCTCTTCTGAGGGCTCGGTCTATTCTGAAGCAGTAAGGAAGGAGCCAGGGTGCTCCTGAAAGGTAAGGTCATTTCTTGCATCGTCTGACTCAGACGACTGGCTTAAGTGGAGGGCTCTAGGGAGTCTAGTCATGTAATTCTCTGCTACTGGGAGTGAGTTATTACAACCCCCCAGCCAAGTGCAGGAGGTGGTGTGATGGAAGTAGGGGGTGGCAGTGGGGCACTGGGGAGGCTGCATCTGAACAGAGGACATTCAGATGTGGGAGCTGTGTGCTGAGCTAGCCTGTCTGTTCTCCAGTCTGGGCTGTTCTCTTCTGGGCCTTCTACTGCCTACCTGACCCTTCTGGCTTGTCTTAGACCTGCAGCAGAACAGATGGGTGGAGGCCATTCAATCAGCCTTGGGCCAGAGTGTTCACAGCTTTTCACACTGGCCACCAGAGGATTGTCTTCCACTCAATAAGGAGAAGAGATGAGGTCTGGGTTATATGATTTGTTAAGTATGTGACTCCACCTAAAATCTGCATTCTTGTTAATCTGGTTAGAAAACTTCCAGTAGAAATATCTACTAGGATAACTCATAGAACAGGGCTACGTGGACATTGTGATATCACTCAACTTAGTCCTAGCCTATGCTCAAATCTCATAAAATCTGAATTTTCTTTGTACTTAAGGACTATAAGTAGCAATGCTGATCATGTCCTCCTCTTCTTATAAAGAAAAGCTCTTGAATAACTTCACAACATATCACCTGAGCTTGTAAACCAAAAGCCAGAAAACTTTGTGAAGGACCAGATAGTAAATGTTTTGTGTTTTATGTGCCATATGGTCTCTGTTGTACTTTAATTCACTTGGCCTTTGTAGTTAGAAAGCATCCAGACACTATAAAAAAATAAGTTCCTTGCTGGGCATGGTGGCTCATGCCTGTAATCCCAGCACTCAGGAGGCAGAGGCAGGAGGATGGCTGAGTTCAAGGCTTGCCTGCGCTACATAGTGAGCTCAGGGACAGCCTGAACTACAAAGCGAGACCCTGTCTCAAAAAAAAAAAAAAAAAGAGTCCCTGTGGCTTTATTCCAGTAAAATATTACTTATAAAAATGGGTAGCAAACTAAACTTGGACCACAGGTCTTGGTTTGCTGACTCTTGCTCTAAACAATTTTGTGCAGTAGGTAGCAAGAGTATTATTATAGGGGCCAGAGGTTTAGTTCAGTGGCACCATGCCTGCCTCACAAGTATAAGGTTGAGTTTGATCCCTAGTACTGGAAAGAAAAAAAAAAAGAAGAGAGAGAATATTATTATCCATCTTTAAAATGAAGATGTATAACCACAAGCCATGGGTCAGCCCCTGAAATATAAGGCATGGTTTTACTCTCAAGAAATAGTGTAGTGGAGTAGTTAAAAATCCTTTCTAGCTATGCTAATTCGCATAGTCACTTAATTGTTTAGCCTCAATTTCCTTATTTGAAAAAAGAGGATAACAGGGCCAGAGATTTAGCTTAGTGGTTCTGGTGCCTGCCTAGCAAGCACAAGGTCCTGAGTTCGGTCCTGGTAACCACATACAACAATACTAGGTGTGATGATTCATGCTCACTAGCAATCAGTACCAGGCACCACAATGCCAGGCATGGTGGCTCACACCTGTAATCTCAGCACTTGGAAGGCAGAGGCAGGAGGATTGCTGAGTTTGAGCCTTGCCTGGGCTACATAGTGAGCTCAGGGCCAGCCTGAACTACAAAGTGAGATCCTGTCTTAGAAAAAAAAAAAAAGGAAGGGGGATAACAGCAGTACAGCATCACAAGTTTACTGTGAAAATTAAACGAAAAATGATGTAAAACACAGTGATGACTAGTACATACCACTCAGTGAATGTTTCATTATTGCTTTTATTATTACCACATTGAAATTCTCAAGAGGAGAATAAAGGTTCCACTCCCATATTTGCTTCAGGGCTTCAGCAAATAATGACTTAAGAAATGAGCTGGTTTCCGCTGGGACAATAATGGGTAGCAGAGATAACCATGTCAGAAATTTCCCAGGCATACGGGATATCACAGCCTATTCTGGATCATGGTGACTGATGGCATATGGTAGAAATATGTAGTAGGATCCAAAAGAAGCAGCTTAGGAGCATTGAACAGGGGTCAAAAAGCCATGCTGAGGTACATGGGCTTTCTACTGTAGGACATGGGAAAATTTAAGCTTTTAATTTAGGAAATAATATAACTTAATCTATGTCTTAGGAAAATTCCTCTAGCAGTATTTTAGAAGATAGAAGGAAAAAATCTAGTGGCTAGGGGAGAATAACAAGACTATAACAACCCAAGCTGGAGAGGGTGGCTAGCATAGGACAATGGACATGGGAAACATCTGAGAGGTAGTAGGGATAAGATTTAGGGATTTTTGTAGATACAGAATGTATTCCAATTAGATTGTAACCATTTGAGGACAGAAAAGACGCCTTTCTTCAAGGTGTCTAACCCAACGGAGGACAGTCCTGGCTTTATCATGTACTACATGTGTGAATCAGAAACCAGACCAGAATGCTTGATGTTTTCTCACCTCTAAAGTAAAGATAGCAAACATCAGTTGGTCTACATATCTGTGGCAATCAAAATAATAACACATATATACTGAAACCACAACCACTGATAATATAATTTTATAATATGGTTCTAGCATGTCCAAGCAGACAGATGATAGATCATCTAAAAACATTACAAATGTCATTAGTGATACTGAGGGCAGTGTGGCTATTCTAATGAATTGTTTGGGCATGGTGACCAGCCTGCTAATTATCACTTCTTTTTGTTTTCATTCATCTCTTAATTCCCATTGCTGTTGAACTTGACCACATACACCAGAAAATGGTCAGAAAAAAGGGCAATAAAAGGCCATGGAATTCAGCTAGTAGGCTAGCTAAAATTAAACAGAGGGAAAAGGGTGGAAGAAAAACTATTGGCAAGAAGGAGGCTTCTTTCATTTTTAATGACTCACGTCAGATCCAACACTAATTAGTACAGGCGAATTATCTGTTTAAGTACTTACATACACACACAAAAAAACTCATTCACACACAGCACACTAGGATACATTTTTTTTTTTTTTGCTTTTTGGAGACAGGGTCTCGCTTTGTAGTTCAGGCTGGCCCTGAGCTCACTATGGTGCCCAGGCAAGCCGCCACGAACTCAGCAATCCTCCTGTTTCTACCTCCCGAGTGCTGGGATTACAGGCGTGAGCCACTACGTCCGGCATTGTGGTATGCGGTGTTGATTGTTGGTGGGCGTGTCTCCAAGCCCAGCATTATATGTGGTTATGGGGGATCAAACTCAGGTCCTTACACTTGCGAGGCAGGTGCCAGAACCACTGAGCTAACCCTCCGGCCCTAGGATACATTTTTAAAATCACATCATCTATGAAAAGTTTCCATAAAACAAAGTTAAGGCAGTTGAGCAAACGCTTCATCCTAATTTTGTTATTCTTTCTGGATTCTAGGAAGAGGCAAAGAAGCATTTTCACCCTTAAAAAGCATCTATCTTCAGAAGGGAATATATAAAACATTTCAGATAAGTAGTTGTAAAGATTGGCTGGTTTTAATTTTTTCTTTGGTAATTAATTCAAAATTCAGTTTTTTAAGGAGAAGTTTTAGTAATGGTGCATAGTATATTATCAGAGCTCATGATTCTTTTTGTTTTGTTTTGTTTTGTTTTGTTTTCCCAGTAGTAGGGATGGGAACTCAGGGTCTTGTAAGTGGTAGCTAACCCAGTCTAATACTGGGACATCTATTAGCTCCTTATAAGATTATATAAGGAGAACAGATTTTTAATAATTTTCTTTTAAGGTGATCCAGGAATATTTATGATTCCATATTATATTCCCACCATTTTAACAGGCCAAATATAAATCTCTATCTCCTCTTTGAATACTTGTCAAGTTACATAAATAAATAATTAGCATTATGGCCTTGGGTAATTTCCCTAGAGGACTATTGCTGAAGCAGAAAGGAACTTCATATTTGATATGTATTGAATGTCCTAAGTGAAAACCCCAGGATGCTCTTTAGCAAATGTTTTCTGTTCTATTGACTTTCAACACATGCAAAACAATCTAAACATGAGAGAATGGTGAGAACCCACTGCAATTATCTCTGATGCTTTCTCTGATACTCAGAGTAAACTGGCTTTCAAGCTAACTTCTCATATGAATTTTCTGGGGGAAAATATACCAGCAACCTCTGAGCCAGCAAGAATACTCTCAGCCTTATCAACCAGTCACAGGACACGTGTCTTATGCACCTTATGTCCCTGATACCTAGAGTCCTGTGGGACCCACAGCAGGGGATGCAAACGTCAGCTGATGGGTCAACTAACAGGCCACAAAGACTAACCTTTAAAAGCATCTCTTCATGTTGTGGATTCTCAGAATCATAGGGCTCTCTGCGCAGCTTTTCCACATCTGCAATAAGATTTCTGTAGCCCACAATTTGCAGGAGGCAAGCCTGAAGAGAGATTCCCAGCCTAAGGGTTCAAGAAGAGAAGAAACACACACAAAGAAAACAAAACATGTATGTTTGACATATGCTCAATTGATAAAAGGAAACGAATCTTTTCATATAATAGGAAGTTGCTCAAATGGGATCCATTTAATAGAAACATAATTTTTAGTAAAGCTCTGTATGGATAATTGTATAACTGGTAATTTTTTTCTCTCATTCTGGCTTTTTTTTTTTCACTCAGGACCTTGCACTTGCCAGGGAGACGTGGAACTACTAAGCTACATCCCATGCCCTCATTCTGGTTTAAAAAAAAAAAAAGACCACTGTATATGAAGGCGACTTGAAAGTAAAATGTAGAATGGGCTGGAGATTTAGCTCAGTGGTTCTGGCATCTGCCTAGCAAGTGTAAGGTCCCTGGTTCAATCCCCAGCAACCACATACAATACCAGGCATGGTGAGTCCATGCCCACCAGCAATCAGTACCACATAACACAATGCCAGGTGGCTCACACCTGTCATCCCAGCACTCAGGAGGCAGAGGGAGGAGGATTGCTGAGTTCGAGGCTTGCCTGGGCTACATAGTGAGCTCAGGGCCAGCCTGAACTACAAAGGGAGACCCTGAAAGAAAGAAAGAAAGAAAGAAAGAAAAAGAAAGAAAGAAAGAAAGAAAGAAAGAAAGAAAGAAAGAAAGAAAGAAAGAAAGA
>PVIC010030722.1:0-21741 GCA_004025085.1 Thryonomys swinderianus
TTCCTCTTCCTCTTCCTCTTCCTCTTCTTCTTCTTCTTCTTCTTCTTCTTCTTCTTCTTCTTCTTCTTCTTCTTCTTCTTCTTCTTCTTCTTTCTTCTTCTTTCCAGATAATCCTAAATATGTGTGATTTGATACTGGTGCCCAAGGCTTTTTCCAGAGTATCCACAAATTTATTATAGTTATTCAACAATTGGTTAGACTTTTTAAGTGCAAAAAGGGGTAAATGTTTTTGTCTTAACACAGAAATAATATATTGGTGTTTTTATTAGTACTGTCTTCCTTAGAATAAAGTAAACAATTCTTTCCCACTTCCTGTAAATCTACACTATAAAAACTATAGTAGTAATATCTCATAAACACATTATGTTCTACTTATTCATTTATCATCTTTTTGATTATCTTATATGAAAAATTTGAAATCCTCTATAGTACTTTAATTTCTGAAGTTCTTTTTGTTATGAAAACAGTCATCTCTTTTGATTAATAAATAAAGTGTGCAACTCTAGTGATATTTCTTATTAATCTTTAGCAAAGCACAAAATTTAATCTCTACAGTGTGATAAACATAGCATTGATGAGTTCTGTAAGGCTGCTTAGCAAGGCATATACCACTTTAAGACATTGGTCTATGTGAAGAGTTTTATGTTAATTTCTGAAGTATTTGGATTAATGATGTTGCATTAAGTAACCTTTAACAAATGTTCACTTCCATGAAGGCATTTATGGAAACATAATGGATTTATTCTACTACTTTATTCATCTTAAAATGTTTTTAGATACCAAAATTGATGGACTTAATACATACATTTCACGGACTCTATTTCAGTTATTTGAAATTTAATTGTTAAAGTTTATCAAACCAGATAGAGAAACCAAAAATGAAAATAGTTACACATTTGGATAAATATCTTTGAATTTAACACTGAGGTTTAGAAAGAATGGGTGTTATGTAATGAAGAGGAATGTTTCTCATATGTATTAATACATGGAAAAGATAGAGTATCCATCCATATTTTTTCTTTGCATATACAAAAACTTATTCATTTATAAAATTTAATTTGTTGGGCTGGAGGGTTAGCTCAGTGGTTCTGGCATCTGCCTTGCAAGTGCAAGGTCCTGAGTTCGATCCCCAGTAATCACATACAATGCTGGGCGTGGAGACTCACGCCCACCAACAATCAATACCACATACCACAGTGCCGGGCGTAGTGACTCACGCCTGTAATCCCAGCACCTGGGAGGTAGAGACAGGAGGATTGCTGAGTTTGAAGCTTGCCTAGGCTACATAGTGAGCTCAGAGCCAGCCTGAACTACAAAGCGAGACCCTGTGTCAAAAAAAAAAAAAATTTTGTTTTGTTCTAGTAACGTGAGCTACTGTGATAAAGAAGGAAAGATTTTAGAATAAAATGAAGCAATGGACAGTTAAAGTAGCAACTATACTAGAATGTTGTGTGTGCTGGAAAAGAATTAAGAACAGGGTGCTGAGGTGCAAAGGAAATTCAATTGACTTGAATGGAAAAGGAAGAAAAGTTATTCCAGAGAAGATGCTATTTGGGTTGAGTCTTCAGTTTAGTTTAACATTAACCAAGCACAAAAAAAGGGAACAATATCATAGGCAAAGAAAGTACTACAACATGGAAATGTGTTTCAAGGGTCATGTTGATCAAAGGGATATTATAAGAGCTCAAATCAAATTAGTGACAGTGAACTAGAAAGCTATTTGATTACTTAATGTACTCTGAGTAACTAACTATATTCAGAGTATGTTGTTGGAAAAGTTTAGGACATTTACCAGATCCCACTGGTATGCATGGTGGGATCATCTGCTCTTGTAAGGAATATAGAGTAAGAGTGGATTTGCAGGGATTGGCAAGAGTACCACCTTGAAGTGCTTTCTAGAGATGTCTATAGGTAATCTAAGTGTCTTAAGTGCTAAATATTTGGTGTGTCTATGTGTCTATTTGACACAGAGATCTGAACTGAAATTATAGAGTTAAGGTCATTAATATTTTAATTTTAGGAATTAAAAATTATATCTATAAAATAAGATTGTCAGGATAGGTACACATTTACTTTCTGGGACAAACCTGGGTATTTTCAAAATTAGTAACTAATATTGTCACCTGCCATAGAAAATAGAAAGTTAGTTTGTAGTTGAAGCTTGGTCAGCAGACATCCTTAGATTAGCATCTCTATGGATCTTCTGAAGAGTAGGCATTCCTGAAACATAAGGTAGGGAAAAGGATTGGCCAAAACTTGGTATGACTGGGGAGGTTCAGTGAGGAGAAAGAGATCAATAGATAGCCAGAAAATTGGGAGTTATAAAACAATTGGTATGTGTAGTGAAAATGTGAACTAATACAACCAAAGTGGAAATCAGTATGGACATATCTCAAAAAACTATACAGGAATAGCATTTGATTCAGCTATGTTGCTCTCTGGTATATTTCCAAAGAAATATAGCAACATACTATAATGATGCATAGATATCCATATTCATAGCAGCTCAATTTACAGTAGCTGAGCAGTGGAGACATCCTAGATAGCTTTCCACGGGTGAATGGATAAAGGAAAGTGGTATATAACACACAATAGAATATTATTTAACTATGAAATCATGTCATTTGTAGAAAAAAATGGGTGGAACTGACAACCCTGTGTTAAGTGAAATAAGCTGGTCTCAAAAAGTTAAATATAGCATATTTTCTCTTACATGAGCGATCTATAAATAAATAAGCAAATAAATAAATATAATGAAAAAAAACTAGAAGGTAGATTTTTAGATAGGGAACGAGATCAAAGTGGGAGAAAAATAGAGGCTTATGGAGATAAAAATAAGCATATATGTACATGTACCAGTATCTCAAAATAAAATTCACTATTGTGTATTAATATGCCCAAATTTTTTGTTAGATATTACAAATTCTTTTTTCTCCTGGGACTTATATTTTCCATTTCTTTTTTTTCTTTAATGAGTTTATTTGTACATTTTAGGTATATATTATGATCATATTCATCACTGAGAGTTAGAGCAAGTGATATGCATGAATGTTCAGAGCATTAGTATTTATAACATGCAAAAGAAGAAACAACATAAATGAGAATTGACTGATGAATGTGTAAGTAGAACAAAACAAATCCAGGCAACAGAATATCATTTGGCAAAAAAAAAATGGAAGGAATTACTGTTACATAAAACCACACAGATGAAATTTGAAAAAATCATGTTAAGTGAAGAAAGTCACAAAAGATTACCAAATTTATCATTCCATTAATATGAAATGTTCCAAACAAGCAAATCTATAGAGACAAAAAATAAATTAGCACTTTGTTATAACTAGGAAAAGGAGACAGGGTTAGGAATCAATTGTCACACACTATGGGGTTTCTCTGGGAAGAGATGAAATGTTCTAAAAGTGATTGTGGTAATGAGTGCATAGTAACTAAAAACATTAAGTAGGTGAATTGTGTGGTATAAGAATTATATTTTAATAAAGTTGCTACAAAAAGAATTTTATAACATCTCATAAATGAATATTTCAGTAACTATTGAATGCTTCTCTGAAAAGGAAAAATATGTATCTATATGATGGATTGTTAAGTGAGAAAAACAAATTCCAATACAATGCCTATCCTAGGACCTATTTTATAAAAAGAAAAGTCAAGGGCTGGGGATTTACCTCAAGTGGTACTGCACCAACCTTGGACATGCAAGGGCCTGAGTTCAATCCCTGGTACCGCGAAAGAAAGGAAGAAAGGAAGAGAGAAAGAGTGAAAGAGAAAGAGAGAGTGAGAGGGAGAAAGAGAAAGAAAAGAAAGAAAGAAAGAAAGAAAGAAAGAAAGAAAGAAAGAAAGAAAGAAAGAAAGAAAGAAAGAAAGAAAGAAAGAAAGAAAGAAAGAAAGAAAGAAAGAAAGAGAGAGAGACAGAAAGAAAGAGAAAGAGAGAGAGAAAGAAAGAAAGAAAGAAAGAAAGAAAGAAAGAAAGAAAGAAAGAAAGAAAGAAAGGGGAAGAAAGAAAGGGGAAAAACAAAATAAATAGGTCACAGATTTGCAAGTTTCACATCTTTTCTCTGGTATGAGAAATTGAAGATCTAAATGAGCTCTAGAATATGTAGTGGATATTGTGAAATACAAAATATTTAAGGAGAAATGGAGTGTAGCGGTAAGTAACAAGGGGAAGAAAAATATGATGGTAATAAAAAAAGGAAACAAAGCTTAAGTATATAGGGGTGGGGGTTGTAGGGTGGATGGGGAAATGAGAATTAAATAGTGCCATATACTGGTACAAATTCTCAATATAGTGTGTGATCATGATGTGGGTATATAGTATATCAATAAAGATTCAAATTAGGAAAAAAGAAACACCCAAAAAAGGTCTATAAATGTATATGTAGGTTTTTATGAGTATATAAATTTTATAGAAAATAAACACTGCTTTCCAATAGGGATAAGAATGAGGAGAAAGTGAACTATTGGTTTTCAAAAATGCATATCTAGATACTTTCTGTTCTTGAGCAAACCATACTTTTATATTTTAAAAATTAATACCGAAGTGTATAACAAAGGCAAATGTAGTTCCAGACCCTGAGCTTCCTTGCAGGAGAGACAGCTTTTCTTTCTGTCCTTCACTGAAGGCCCAAAGTAGAGTAATTTATCCCAGCCCAACCTGTATCTGTGGACAAACGATTTATCCATGCTTAAAAGTTGAGAGAGAAACAGTAAATTTAAAAAAGCAATGGTAAGCTACTTGGGCGTTTTTAAATGTTTTTCTTTTTAATTGACAATTTTTACCAAGCACTTTGTGCCTGGAACTTTACACTTATTCTCCAGTTTAAACCCTCAAAACAAATATAGAAGATCAGTACTCCTATGTCCACTTAAACATAAAGAGGTTCTCAGACATAGAAAGTTAGGTTAATCACTCAAGGACACATAGTTGAGATTAGAAGACTGCGCCTGCCTGGTTCTTTCCAAAATTTCAACAGGATTTGTATGACGAAGACATCTGTGTTCATGATTATGTTCAGAATAGAGAGACAAAACCACCCCCCCAAGGAAAATGGGTCTGTTTTCCTGGGGTAGTAGTGTCCTTTAGCAATGATGTGTGGTCTTTGTGACAGTCAAGGAAGAATATTGGTAGAAACTCAGACCTGCAGGCTGGGCAAACATGGAGGATTGCAGAGTACAAGTATCAGCGACCCAAAGGAACAGTCAAGTGTGGGCAATAGTCTGCAGTTCTCAACAATTTTGGGAAACGGGCAGCTTATCTTGAAGGGGCTATACCTTTGGGGACTTTTTCTTAACACATCAGACTTTTATCTGAGACTACTGAAATCCAGTCCCAGATCTCAGAGAACACCTTCAATGACAGGAATGCACAAGAGTTCCATAGTCACATCTGCCACTTTCAATCCTATACCGGCAGGTGGGGGCCAATACTAATACCAAATGTCAAGTGAGATGCCTGCTAATCCAGGGCAGGATTCAAGTGGTGGCTGTTTCTCTTGGTCTGTTCGCTCACACATAACAGTATGCTGGAAGCAGCTTGTACTAGCTTACAAAGAGCTGATTTTGCATGTACTTCCCAGTTCCATGTTCACTCCTTTCACTGCAGTAGTTGGTAATCATGCACAGTGGGAGCCTTTCTCCTGTGGAAACTGGCAAATGCTCCAAATCCAGACTCCTCTGAGTATTGCCTCTAGATAGTAAAACAAATGGGAGACACCAAAGCAAGCAGTACCAAGTCATTTTGCACCTTGGAATAAAGGTGAAAGGATAAAGAGGCAGAGGATAGTATGATATGCATTGCCTAATCTTATCTGAGGAAGGATATTTCAGCCATATGGAAGGATCTCTGCATAGCAGGAGTATTGGGGAGTAAGAAGCACTACTTAGGTACCCAAGTTGTCATCTAGAGCAAGGAGAGAGCGTTTCAGTCGAGTGTGAGTTTGTTCATTTTGTAGAAGACAACAGCAAGAGCACAACGAAGACTGAAGAAGATGAGCCCTTTTTAGCCTTAAGGATTGCCCTCAACTCCTGCACTTGGGCTTACTTCTGACAGAGAGCATAAGGAACAATGCTAGTGCTTGACTGCCTTTCTTTTTTAAAAAATTCTTTATTGGTACAATTTATATACATCTCACAATCACACATAACATCGGGGAATTTGTACCAATATACGACACAAGTTAATTCTCATTTTTGCCCATATCCCTACCCACCCACACCTCCCCACCCCCTATATACATGATCTTTTATTTTCTTTCAGAATCGTATTTATTCCTTCCCCCCATTACATTCCCACACCAAATTTCCTTTGGAAACTTCCCACTCTACAAAAACTATCATACTTTTTGACTGCCTTTCTTAAAAGTTGCAACCAAAGACTAAGGTGGACTCATTCCTGAGGTTATATGAAGTATTTTTGTGGATTTAGAAATAATCAAAGTTGCCCTTAGGTAAAAGCTGCAAATTTAGTGTGAGCAGGTGGGATCTATGATATAGCTGTATATGGGCTTTAAACCTCATTTCTACCCCTTCTTATGAGACCTGGGAAAATATGGGTTCTGGTTCTGCAGTATGCACCCTCAGATTTGGTCCACATTGCTCTGGGATGGATCCCACAGATTTGGTTCTCGTTTGCCTTTGGGATAGGCTGAATTCTAAAATAGCCCGTGATGGTCCCCACCTCCTGGGCTTCACATTTCTGTATAATCTAATCCTGTGAAGTATAAGCACGACTTAGTGACCTGCTTCTAATGAATAGAAATTAGAAAATAATGGAATGGCACTTCAAAAGACTGTCTGTATTGCCTTTTTAGCTTGCATATGTTAAAGTAAGTTACCATTGGGAAATACCCACATTACAAGGAACTGAGGATAGCCTCAGCCAACAGCTGGAAGGGAACAGATCCTTCAGTTCAACAATCCTTGAAGAAATGGATCCTAACAACAACCATGTGAATGATCATGGAAGGAGATTCTTCCTCAGTTGAGCTTCATGTAAGACCATACCTTGGTAAACATTTCAGTTATAGCATAGCAAGAGTCCCAGAACCAGAGGAACCACACATTTAAACTGCGCTTGAGTTCATGATCTATATAAACTGTGCACTCTTACTCTAGGTTTGGAGGTTAGGTGTTACATAGCAGTGGGTAACTAATTCAGGCTGGAGTAGAGGCCACAGATGTTTGTGCATGCAGTTTCAGATGTGCATTAATAAATATAAACCGTACTACAAAAAAGAAAGTTAAAAGATAGGCTGCTAAGAGAATTAATATCAAAGGGTATGAGGAGAGATAGAGACAAACAGATTTTCAAATCTGCTAAACTTAGTTTCAAATTCTTGCAAGTTGTGAATTAACTCCCAGAGAACTAAAAGCAGATAAAGAGGAAATGTTACATAGTTACTCACTGAAGTACACATTATTTTCTCACACGACTGCTTAAGTACTGAGAGAGTATTGACTCACTTAAGGTTTGCAATAAGGATGTAAGAATGATAACATTATTATCAGCATTTTGTAAGGAAGGTGCCGAGAAGTTAAAGTGAGCCATTTAAGTCATGGAGTGTCACAGTCAGGCCTTGAAATGGGTCTGTTCTCCCACCTCTCTATGGTAAATCAATTGCCTTGGGTGGATAAAAGCTCTGAGATAGTAATTCTTGAGAAAGGGAAGCTCCTGACTATGAGGATTAGGAGCCTCAGAGACTGAAAAAAGGCAAAATTCAGATGATCAGGCTGCACTGTATCTTCCAAATGCAACTATATCTCTTTTCCTCCATGAATTAAGGGGAAAAAAGCTAAGAACAAAGCAGAATGAGGCTTCTGTGAAGGGCAACGCTTTCTTCCTGTGTAAACAAGAAAAGCAAGGTGCACCATATGAGCTGTTCCTGAGATGATGACCACAAAGAACATTGGTCAAGTGGGAGCCACATTTCCTTTTGGGACAACCAAGTGGGGAATCCTTGGTGGCAGGTACTAAGGAGCTTCTATTGTTGACCTAGAAGACACTGACTGAGTTTCTGAGACAAGGGGTTCCAAAACTCAGCATGGAGAACATCCTCACTGTCTAGAGCAGTGCTGTTCAATGAGGCATTTTGTGTGGCTCCCCCACCCCAATCCTTGCCCCCAGTACTTGGGGCAGTGTTTGGGGATTTGGGGTTGTCATACTGGAGACTGAGAGGTGATACTGGTATGAAGTGGGTCCATTCAAGAGATGCTTGTAAACACCCTACAATGCACAAAGCAGTGCTCACCACAATAAAGAGGTTGGGAAACCCTGTCCCTGGGGAAGGGGTGTGCTGAATCATTGAGTCAGATATCACCCTGAACATCTCTAGGAAAAGAAACATATGGGGGAGAAGAGACCATGTTGACGCCAAGAGGAAGCATCTCCTGTGTCCTCTTTTAGAGACATGGGTTCCTCAAGACAGCCAATAAGATGGTTTGGGTAAGTCTTGAGTTGATGTCTATCTTAAGTTGTTGGATTCATACATCTAAAAAATTCAGACATCTTGCTCACAGCTGGAGCCAATAAGTGAGACTCATGCTATGAAATTTAGAATCTAATAGCCTTTCTTTCTATGCCTGCAACATCCTCAGTCAACAATTAGGATCATCAGGCACTTTGTAAAATGTCTGGGCATCCATTTTTCTGGTTTCTAAGTAGACAAGGAAATATGGAAATCCTGAGGTGTTTCATTATTCAGCAGCAAAATTGATTCACTGAGAGCCCAGAAGCATAACCACTTTAAGTTAACAGGTGCATTAGAATAATTTGAACTGCATAATGGCAAAGCCAAAAAGCCATTTACTCATTGACAGATATAAACAAGCCCAAGAAATTTAAAAAGAAAGGCTTTCCCAGAATAAAACTGGAACATATGTTGAAGAAATAAAATAATCTTACCGACAAAGAAACCCATTGTGCCAATATAATAGAGAGAAGGAACAATTTTTAAAAGAATAAGCAATACCAAATTTACATGCTTGAAGTAGCTCAAAATTACCTACAAAGTCGGGACAGAATTTAATAAAGGATTCTACAGTGAAGAAGAAGAAAATAATTCAATCTTCTTGAGAGATAAAGAGATTTGCTTGTGATAGACTCCCATCTGCTCTGTCAGAAAGGTAATTTTCATGGTGTGTATTTACAGCAACAAGTAGCAGAAGGCCCTGGACTTTTCATTATAAAATAAAAATATTGGGTCTGTTCCTGGCCCTGTGATGCCTTCAAGGGAACACTCCAAGAAGGAGTAGAGGGTTGGAAAGCAGCCATCGCTTTGCACTGCAAAGAATATGTCATCATTTTATAGTCATCCATAGGAAAAAAAAAAAGCAAAGTCATAAGTGTTTGTTTGGTTCCACCTCCATGGTAGGCATTTAGAGTTCAGTCAGCTCTCATTATTTACTGTTAGTTATGGTCTATAAATTCGCAATGAGCACAGAATTAGCCAATACTGAACCACTGCATACTAGAGAAAATAAAGAGAAGAATTCCTGCAAGCAGCTGCTCACATATTCATGAATCAATTACTACACCACCCTGTTTGGGGTGTTCATTTAAGGACATTATTTAATACATACTGTTGATTTATTACCAATTGAACTCATGCAAGCAGTACTTTACCTCGTGTCTGAGTGAAGCTTATTGAAGGTACGTATTTTCTCCATAAAGTACATAACAGTCTTCATGTACTTAAAAAAGCTAGACAGCACTTTGACACTATACTTGGGGGCAGTTTTAAACAGCAATATGACCAACTAAAAGGATATAAAATGAAAGAAAAATGTGGTACTAAATAGCCACCCCTGAAGGACAATCGTTTCCAGTATTAAAACTGAAATAAGGAGACAAAACCTCGCTTTGTTTGACTTCAGACAGGCATGTGTGCTTTGAATGATTTTTTTTTGACCTTGTTGCTCATGTTTCAAGATGGTTGTGAAAGTATTACCAAGATTAAATACCACATCGTTTCTCTAGTGTGAGAAGCTGACGGTGTGAATGAGTCCAGAATATAAGATAGGCATTGTGAAAGAGAAAAAAAATGTTCAAAGGGGAAGGGAAAACTGGGAGTGGGGCAGGGGAGAACAAAGAAGGGAAAAATTTCATGGAAATGAAAATGAAAAATTTCATGGAAAATTTTCCATGGAAAAGAACAGGAACAAAGCTTGTGTATATAGGGGGTAGTGGTTGAAGGGAGGTCAGGGGAAAGGGAAAAAATGAGAATCAAGATACTTCATGTACAGGTACAAATTCTCAGTGCTAAATGTGAATATAATGTGTACTCAAATTGTACCAATAATCTCAATAAAGGGGGACAAAGGAAGTATTACCAGTGTTAATTCTGGATTTACAAGTAAGTGTTAACAAGCAGGCACATTCATTTTCTCTTGCTTGAAACCTACAAAAAAGGTAGGCAGTGTCATCTTTGTTTTATGTAAAAAGGGCAAGCTCTGAAAGGTTAAGTAGTTTTCTCAAGGTTGTAGGATCAGTAAGTGGTCAGTCTGCTGAACAGTGCTTAAGCTGTCATCACACTGTGGTAGGACTTGAAGCCCACTGAAGGTCATCCAGTAACAGCAGCCAGGTATGATGAAAAAGATCAGTGGTTGATCCCAAGCAGTCAACAGGTGGAAATGAACAAGGGAAGAAGCCCAGAAGGCTGTGTTTGCTGGTACATAATGCAGAAGCCAGGAATGTTTTGAGGTTTCCCTGGAGTAGCTGGAGAGATTTGGAGGAAAAAAATGGTTTTGTTCATCCTGAGTGTGAAATGAAGAGATACTGCTTTATAATTGTTACTGTGAGGTCCTAGTTTATAATCAGGCCATATACAATGTGGACGATGTGTGCAAAGGTCAATAACGTGTTCCTTGGGACTCAGAGAAATGTGCTCTCTTTTTCTAACTATGGAACCGTTTCTTGCAGTGCCCTCTGGGGAGGGCTGTAGCTGTGTGTATCAGGGCAGAGTTCTATGATAAATTGCCATTGCACCAGTGAGGGATATCCCATGGATTATAGTACCTGGCCTTGGGTTAGGAGAACAAAAAATTCAGTACTTGTTCTTATTGGATGATGCCATTTTGAATGAGGCTTTCTATAAAAGTATTGGCAGATTAGAGGAAACTAGAGCTAAATGACATGACAGATAAAAGCAAATAAACTCAAAGAAATTCTTAAGTTAGGAGAACAAAACCTTTCCACAAATACTTAACCCAGATATTTAAGAAATGTTTTGAAGGAACTTCAGTGAAAAATAATTTAAAAACATTCAGAAGGATTTAAATACAACTCAAATGTTTCCAACTAAATTACTATCTAAAGCTTCCAAGCATAAAAAGCAAAAGATTTAAAAAGACTTATTTCTGAATTCCCAACAAAATATATTTTGAGTAGGAATATTAGTGAAGAATTTTAGAAGTATGTACAGTTGAGTAATACTTAATGGTTTTTACCATAATGCGTAGTAGTTTTTCTTAGGTACCATCATTTGAGGAAGTGCTGTAATTGAGATCACAATAAAACAAAGGATTTTTTTAAAGACTAAAAGAACTAACACAACCTTAATGACTCCCGAGAGACCTTTATGCTTTTGTCTAAATACGGGCTGGCAAGCTAGCTAGGTACATTTTAAAAGGTTACCATCAACAGAACAGGAGTGTTCCGTTTTTGTCAAAGCTGGGTGGTAAAACCGCAAGGAACAGTCTGATTGGCCAGGAGTCAAATCAAAGGAAGCTCTGACTCTGATTTGTTAGCACCACATCATGTAAATAAACCATGGTGCCCAGAGAAATACCTTGTGTGTCTGATAAGTATTGAAAAAAGAATTAATGAATGAGTAAATACACTGGTAATGCCAATGGCATGGGAAAGGCAACAAATAACAATTCAAAAATCTTACTAATTTCAACCAATAGGATTGTGTCAGTAACTGGAATTACTGCTTCCTTCTTGGAATCTGGCTTTCTCAGAAAAAAAATACAAAAATTTTGCCTCTTTATTTTCTCATATTGCAGTTTTATTGTCAGTTCTTAAGTAGGTACACCAGTAAGCCAGATTCATTTTTATCTGGGTAAAAGATAAAATTGTAAGCAAGAATTGGGGTAGGAAATAGATTGATCTCCCAACTGGCAGTAGCAGTGAAAATTTCAGTGCTGGCAAGTTCTCTTAACAAAGTTGGTCATGTATAAGTAACTAAGATGTGTTGTTATATGCTAGGGAATTCTTCCGCTGTTCCAATATTTACTACACCTGAATATAATGACCTCAGGACCATCTCTTTACAGGGGTACAGGAACTCTGGAAAGGAATTTAAGACAGCTCCTTTCATGTGCCTTCAATAGCTATAAATCTAATTATAAGACTTATGCCTCATCTTAATATTTCTTTTTATTTCTAAATATCTTCTTAGGCATGGTGGATGAAGTACCTTACACCTTTTTCAATTTGATGGCTAAGACCAGCAGGGGACAGTGAAAGCCAGGAAACTGTCACTGCTTACTGTCACCCATTGACTGAACAAACATTTGCTGGGCTCCTGGTATGCAATTGGCTGGCAATTTAGAGCTCAGAATATAGATGAATAAGCTGAGTCCCACCCATAAGGGCTTTTAGTCTAAGAGTCATAAACAAACATCTAGGTAAGCAAATAGCTTTATGATGAGAAATACAAGCTGTGACAAATTCATATATAATGTACAGTGGGGCCAAAGGAGACTGCCATCAATTCTGCTTAGAGTGTAAAAGAAGAGCTTCAGACAGAACATGAAATTAAACCAAGTCCTGATTAATCAGTTGGTACCAAGGTAGCTCAACCCCTTATTGCAAAGTGGTATTCTTAAAACTTGAATGATATGATGATAGAAAAAAGGTTTGGGCTCTTAGAATTGACTTACACATTTTATATTCTAATAGTATTTGGTAAGCCACATACATAAGGCTAAGTATACAATCATTATGCTTTGATTCTATTATAAAATCAAAACAAATTTACAAAGTAACTATCACCAATATTTACTAACTTATTATAATGCTAATACAATCCAACCCACATATTATTTAATGTAATGAATGGTGGTTTCTTTTTCCTAAAATGAAATAGCTGATGTTGCATCTTTTCTCCACTGGCATTTGAAACAAATATGTGCACAGTATTATACTTAAAGCTGAAATAGCATGGAAGAGCTTCTGGTGAAAAGCCTTACTTGCTTCTCCAGGAAAAAACTGCTATTTCTAATTTTGTTTCTCTGATAGGTGCTACTATACTTCTCCATACATTGCTTACACGACTGTTTTATTTATATCTCAAACTTAAGACTATCTAATTTCTTGGTTTTTAGTTGTAGATTTAGTTGGCTTGCCTACTCACTTCCCCTGTGTTACACCCAAGAGAACAGCAAAGCAGTTACCTCTGTATCATTAAACAGTATTCCAAACCTCCATATCTGAGGCTATAAAATGTACACCTTTTCTTCCTCATTTTGTTATATGGACAGGATGGTATTACCCCATCCTATTGTGTCTTCTTATTCCCTCTCATCTGCCAGCTACTATCAATTATATTTTTCTTTTACATGATAACATCTATAGTTAAGTCCATTATGATTGGCTTACAGATTGATTGTAAAGGTCAAAGACGTGTAAACATTTCTAACATTGGTTTAACCCTGTATTATTCACTCTAGAACCAAATGCATTCTCTAGAGAGTGTGCTGAAATACCATATCTGCTCATTGTATACCCTTGGACAAACCTCATTGTCTCTCCACTATCTTATCTGAAAAATAGGGAATAGTAATTTTACCTAACTCACTCAGGGTTGCTCTAAGTACTTAAATGAATTAATTATGTAAAGTTACACTATGTATACATAGCAACTCCTCAATAAATACCAGCTTTTACTATAAAACATTTACTCCCTGCCACTTTCTTTTCTGAAAATTTTTTATTGTGCTATGGGTACATTGTATGTACATATCATGATCATACTCAACAATGAGAATTTGTACCAGTATATGACATGATTTAATTCACATTTTGCTACCCACTCTACAACCTACACCCGCATAAACATGAGTTTGTTTCCCCATTTCTTTTACCATCACAATTTTTTATTTCCCCTCATTATTTACCCCCTTTTCCAATTCCCTTAAAAGTATTTTCTATTTCAGTGTCTATCATACATTCTCGGACTATTTATATTATCAGTTTCTCATACCAGAGAAGAGAGATGGTATTTACACATCTGTGACCTATTTATTTCATTTATGAGTATGTCCTCAAGAAATGAAGACATTTGAGTATAAATAGCTCAAACTTATTCTTTATGGCAGAATAATACTCCATTGTATTAAAAAAAAAACTCCACATCATCTCTATCCAGTTTAGAGTTGATGGGCATTTGAGTTGTTTCAAAGATTTAGCTAACACAAACTGAGCTGCTATAAACATGGGTGTACAAATGTCACTGTGATGTGACTCTTTTAATTCTTTCATGTATATCCCTGGCAGGGGAATAACAAGGTCAAGTAGAACCTCTAATCCTAGATTTGAGGAATCTTCACTCTGATCTTCATAGTGGTTGTACCAATCTATATTCCCACCAACCGTAGAAAAGGTTTCCTTTCTCCTCACAGCCTGGCCAGCATTCATTGCCGGCTAATTTTGAGACAGCAGCCATTTTTTATGGAGTTAGATGAAATCTCAGAGTTGTTTTTATCTGCATCTCTCAAATGACCAGTGATGTTAAACATTTCTTCATGTGATTCTTAGCTGCTTTTACTTCTTCATCTGAAAAGTGTTCATTTCAGAAGCCCATTTTTGAACTGGGTCTTTAAATTTGAGGTTGATTTTTAAAGCTCTTTATATATATTCTAGGTAGTAGCCCTTTATATGAGCAACAGCTGATAAAATTTTTTTTCCATAGTGTTGGATGTCTTTTCACTCTGTGGTGATTTCTTTCACTGGACAGAAGCTTTTTAATAGGATGAGATCCCATTTGTTGATTTCTTCTGCTAGATCTTGTGCTATAGAGGTTTTGCCTTCCCTAAACCAATGTCTCCAAGAGTTCTACCTAACCTGTTTTCCAGTGGGTTTGGTGTTTCTGTTTTAATATTTAGTTTTCTAATCCACTTTGATTTTAATTTAGTACACAGTGAGAGAGACAGATCTAGCTTTAGCCTTTGGTAGGTTAAAGCCCAGTTTTTCTAGCATCATTTGTTAAAGAGGCTATCTGTTCTCCATTGAGGATATTTGGCTCCTTTGTCAAAGATGAGGTGGCTTAGTGTATCTGGAGTTGTTTCTGGATCTTCTAATCTGTTTCACTGATCCTCAGGTCTGTTACTTTGCCAGTACCATCCAATTTTTACCATAGTGGCTTTGTAGTATAGTGTCATGTTGGGGATTGTAATACCCCCTGCTATGTCCTTATTACCTAGAATTGCTTTTGCTATTCTAGGTCTTTTGTGGCTCCAGATAAATTTGTGAATTATTTTCTCTACATCCATGAAATATGTTGTTGGAGTTTCAATCAGAACTGCACTGAATCTATATAAGAGTTGAGGGAGTATAGCCATTTTGATGATATTGCTTTTTCCTACCTGGGAACAAGGGATGTCTTTGCATTTTCTGATATCTTCTTCTATTTCCTTTTTCAGAGTGCTGTGGTTTTCAAACTAGAGATCTTTCTCTTCCTTTGCTAGGTTGATTCCTAGATATTTCATTTTTTGGATGCTACTGTGAAAGGGCTTCACTCCCCAATTTTTCTCTCAGTGAGTCTGCTGTTTGTGTATACAAAGGCTACTGATTTTTGAGCATTGACCTTTTATCCAACTATGCTGCTAAATTTAGCAATTAAGTCTAGCAGTTTTTTAGTTGAGTTTTTAGGATCTTCTATACAGTGTATCATGTCATCAGCAAATAGTGACAGTTTAACTTCTTCCTTTCCTATCTTTATTCCTTTTATTTCTTTATATCTTGTCTAATTGCTGTGGCTGATGTTTTTAGCTCTATATTGAACAGGAGTGGTGAAAATGAACATCCTTATCTTCTTTCTGATCTCAGTGTGAAAGCTTTCAGTTTTTGAGCATTTAGGGTCATGTTGGCCGTTGGTTTCTCATATATAACTTTTATTAGGTTGAGATAAAGTCCATCTATTCCAATTTTTTGTAGGATTTTAATCATGGATGGGTGTTGAGTTTTGTCAAATGTTTTTTCTGCATCTATTGAGATGACCATATGGTTTTTGTCCTTGATTCTGTTTAGGTAATGTATTATGTTTATTGACTTATGTATGTTGAACCATCCTTGTGTCCCTGGGATGAATTCAACTTGGTCAGGGTGTATGATCTTCTTGATTATTTTTTCTACTCTATTTGACAGTATTTTATTGAGGATTTTTTGCATCAATCTTCAATAGGGAGATTGGTTTGTAGTTCTCTTTTTTTGGTTGGGCCTTTCTCTCCTTTTGGAATCAATGTAATGGTTGCTTCCAGGAATTAATTTTGGAGCGCTGCTTCCCTTTCAGTTTCATTAAAGAGTTTAAGAAGTAGTGGCATTAACTTTTCTTTGAAAGTTTTGTAGATTTCAGAAGTAATGTCATCAGAACCAGGGCTCTTCCTTCTCAGTAGGTTTTCTATTACTTTTTCAATTTCACAGATTGATATTGTGGTGTTTAACATTTTTATATCTTCTTCATTCGACTTTGGAAGTTCATATGTATCTAGGAATCTATCCATTCCTTCTCTGTTCTCCATCTTATTGGAGGACAGATTTTTCAAAGTAGGTGCTTATTATACCCTGGACTTCTGATGGATCTGTGATGATTTCCCCCTTTTCATTCCTAAAACCATGAATTTGAGCCCTTTCCTTCCTTCATTTGATAAGGTTGGCTAAGGGTCTGTCAATTTTGCTTATCCTTTCAAAAAACGAACTCTTTGATTTATTGATTTTTTGTATCATTCTTTTATTGTCCATTACGTTAACTTTTTCTCTGATCCTTATAATTTCCTCCCTGGTACGAGCATTGGGCTTGTCTTGCTCCTCTTTTTCTAGTAGTTTGAGGTTCAGCATTAGACTGTTTACTTAAGCTTGCTCTGTTTTCCTGGTGTAAGTATTCACAGCTATGAATTTCTCTTGTAGAACTGCTTTCATTGTGTCCCATAAATTCCTGTATGTTGTACTGGGCTTATCTTTTAATTGCAAAAAACTATTTAATTTCTTCTGTGACCTATTGGTTTTTCAGCAGAGTGTTATTCAATTTCCATGTGTTTGTGATGATCTTGAAATTTCTTTTGCTATTCAGTTCCAATTTCAAGGCATTATCATCTGACAGTATGCAAGGGGTAACTTCAACTCCTTTGCTTTTACTTAAACATGCTTTATGAACTAGCACATCACCTATTTTGGACAATGACCCATGAGCAGCTGAGAAGAATGTATGTTCTGACTTTGTAGGGCCTTTCTCTGTGGAATGCTCTGTAGGCATCTATTAAGTCCATTTGTTCAAAGGTTTGGTCCAGTTCAAATTTTTCATTGTTGATTTTTTGTCCAGTAGATCTATCTAGTTGTGATGACGGGGTATTGAAGTGCCCTACTACCATTGTATTAGTGCTTATCTTGCTTTTGATTTCCATTAATAATTATTTTATATATTTGGGTGAACTGGAATTTGGTACACAAATATTTATTACTGTCATCTCTTTCCCTTGGACTGTTGTCTGTATGAGGATGTAGTGTTCTTCTTTGTCTCTCTTAATCAGTTTTGGTTTGAAATCTATTTTGTCTGCAAATAGGATAGCCACTCCTGCTTTCTTGCAGTTTGCTGTTGCATGGAGAATTGTTTTCCATCCTTTCACTTTCAGGCTATCACTTTCTTTCTAAGTTAGGTGTGTTTCTTGTATATAGCATATTGTAGGTTCTTATTTCTTAATCCATTCTGCCACTCTGTGTCTTTTAAGTGGCACACTGAGGCCATTGACTTTAATAGTTATGACTAATATGGCTTGATTTATGCCTGTCATGGTGTTTTCCTGTTCTTGGCTTTTTCATTCTTTGCTTTTCCCCTTTCCATTCAGTTTCTTGTCTTTCCCAATGAGTTTATTCTGCTGGGTCTTATGAATTTGTGACCTTCATTTTTTTCCCCCAGGCTATTCTTTAGAATGTTTCGGAGTGCAAGTTTTATATTTGTGAAGTTTTTCAGGTGTTCTTTAGCCTGGAAGTATCTTATTTCTCCATCAATTTTGAAAAATAGTTTTGTAGGATACATCAATCTAGGTTGGAGTTTATTTTTCTCCAAGATTTAAAACACTTCACTCAGGCTCTCCTTGCATTGAGTGTTTGTGTTAAAAGGTCTGTTATGGTCTTGATGGGCTTCCCACTGTATGTGTTTTTGTTTAGTTTTGTTTAACTGCTTTCAGTATTTTGTCTTTTGTTGGATATTGAGAACCTTGATAGTTATATGCCTAGGTGTAGATTTTCTTATATCATGGCCTTTTGGAGTCTTATATGCCTTGTTTATCTGTATGTTCAATTCTATTACTTTTCCTGTGAAGTTTTCCACCATTATATCTGTGAACAGTTTTTTAAAATGTCTTTTGCACAGTCTTCTGCTTCTTCAGTGACTCCAGTCAGTCTTATGCTGTTCTTTGAGTTGTCCAGGAGCTGTTGGTTTGCTTTCTCATGGTCCCTTGCCATTTTTCATAAATTATTCTTTTCCCATTCATTAGCTGTGATCCTGTACTCCAGATCTAAAATTCGGTCCATAGTTTCACTCATCCTACTTTGCAAACTTTCATTCTTGTTTTTGATCACTTGGAACTCTGCTTGAAGCTGTTTTAAAGGTTCCATTGCTTTTGTCATCTCAGATTCTATTGTGTCCCTGATCTTTTCTTTAATCATATCTTTCACTGTGAACAGCCTCTATGTTTTCATCTCAGAGATCAGTTCCAATTTCCATTTTAGTAGATCTGCTTTTGTTACCAGCTCAGAGAGTCATTGTGATTGAGCTTCATTTTGCTCCGTTTTTCTGTGAATTACCCTGTGGTGATGATCTTTGTGTCTGGGTTCTTGAATTTTCTCTCATTTTTATTGTGCTGGCCAGTGCCGAAAGTCACTGCATGACCTAAGCGGTGCTTACTCAATCTTGCCTAAGCAGGAATGGGGGTTCTATGGACTTCTCGTCTGGTCTTGATGGCAGGAAGGCTGCAGGCCAGCAGTGGAAGTCATTGTGTGACCTCTGCGAAGCCTACCCAGGATAATTTAAATGGGAATGGAGGTCCCACAGGCTTCTGATCTGGTCCTGATGGCAGGAAGGCTGCTGACCAGCAGCAGAAGTCACTGTGTGACCTCTATGGAGCTTACCTAGGTTTGCCCAAACAGGAATACAGGTTCTATGGGCTTGTGGTCTGGACCCAGTGCCTGGAAGGCTGCTGGCCTGTGGCAGAAGTTACTCACTATCTCTGCAGTAGACTTTTGCACAGGGGAATTGAGGTCCTGTGGACTTCTGGTCTGGATCTGATGGTAGGAGGGCTGCTGGCCTGTGACAGAAGTCACTGTGTGACCTCTGCAGTGTTTACCCAGACTCACCCAAATAGGAATGGAAGTCCAGAGGGCTTCTGGTCTGGATCTGATGCCACTCTCTGCCACTTTCAGAGGAAACTGTCCGTAGCAACAGGTTTGAATTGGTTGCATTCTTTATCAGTGGCCTTTTCCTTATCCTATATCATCTCCAAATCATTCATGGTATCTCTTATTATTGTCCTTATATCTGGACACTTTGCTCTTTGAATCCTCTATCCTCCTGTATGAATTCTTCCTCTTCCAGCTAGGAAGAATCTTCTAGAAGTCGGTTCACAGCTTGTTATCCACAGATGTCCCTGTCTCACCACTTCTGTTCATTTCTTTTGTTTTTCCTTTAAGTTCTCTGTTTCCTCTATTTCTTGCCCTTCTGTCTCCTGGCTTATTTTTATAAATTTTTTTAAAGTATATCCTCAAGTAACTTTCCATGAAAAGATTACACAGGTATTAAACTTGCTTAAATGTCTGGAAGTTGTCATTCTGCTCTCATACTGGTTTGCTGTTTTTTCTACTTAGGAATTTTAGGTTACTATCATTTTTCTTCAGAACCATGAAATTCTTGTGCTAAAAGTTTTTAATAGAGTGACCATGTGACCTAATTTATCTGTGACAATCATGATTCATCCCTATTATCCTGAAGATTGATCCAGATGAAGTGTTCTGGTTAAGACAATAAGCTGTATTGTCCTTGTAGCACTTGACACAAAAAGAAAGATTAAGATTAAGATTTAGATTTAGATTAAGTCTAGTCTAAGTAATTTATATTTTGTCTTTGAAAGTGCTTAGACTTTTCCCATTATCCTTTGATCCTCCAAAGAAAACCAGCCCATAATATATGTAGACACTACTCTTTTATTTATTGTGATGGGTGCTTTGTTATTCCTTTCAATCCAAAGTTATTTTCTTTTTCATCTACAGTAAATGATCTTCTGTAAGTTCTTGGGAAACTTTCTGATCTCCATTTTACTCTATCCTCATTGTATTTAATCCCTAAATTTCTGACTTGGTTGATTAGGTTACTTACAAAAACAAGGAATGAAGACAGAGAGGTGTATATAGTACAATAGTCAATTTTGGACACATGCTTTGCTTGTGGGACATGTCACAAATATCAAGATGACATATTATCTACTTGGAAAAATTATCCTCTACCTTTGTTACTATCTAAGAAAGAGAATTATGTCTTATTCATAGTTATATTGGAAGAAAAGTGTTTACTTGGGAAATTATTTGAGCAAATATATTTGCCACAACTCCCATGAATCAAAAATGGTTCTTCAACTATGCCAAAAAGTCTCAATGCAAGTTAATATTTTTCAATCTCTAAAATAACAAAACAGTAATATTCCTGGCAGACAGTGAAGAATTAATGCTAACTCCAAAGGCACAAAACTGGTCATCTGGGACAAAAAGGACTGAACCAAGATTTTTAAAAATCATATCTTTCTAATCCTTTTCCTTTCCTGCTTTATTTTCTTCCTTCTTTATCACACATTACCATAACATCTCAGCCTACACATTTCAGGGTAACTTATAAGGCTTAGAGCATGACATAAAAACATTCCAAGGTCATAAGATATTTGCAGTTGATTATACCACTTGAAGGAGAGAAGAAGCTTGATAAAGTGAAATATTAAAAATGCCTCCTCCAAAATGCCCTGGAATACTGTGGCCACCACAGTACAAAGTGTTCTCTTTTAGTAATGCAAACTAGAGCCTTGGGGAACCCAGTGGTTGTTTGGTACATTTAAGCATTTAGCTCCCAGGCATTTTAAGAGGGCTCCTATGGGATTCTTTTAGTTTCTTCCCAGTGTTATTTCTACATCCTAGCATTGGTAGCTATATGTGTCACAGTGTTTAAGCAGACTCCAGTTTGGCCAAGGAAACTATGGTCATTACAAGGGTCTAAAAGGAGCTTATCCAAGAGATTGTTGAGAATTAGGAAGTAGGATACTGATAGTAGAACACAGTGTATCTTTTTTTTTAATTGAATTCTTTATTGGTACAATTTATATACATCTCAAAATCACATATAACATTGGGAAATTTGTACCAGTATATGCCACAAGTTAATTCTCATTTTTACCCATATCCCTACCCACTCCCCCCTCCTCCCCCCTTATACATGCTCTTTTATTTTCTTTCTGTATCATATTTATTCCTTCCCC
>PVIC010030723.1:0-21741 GCA_004025085.1 Thryonomys swinderianus
CATGGATACATATACTTTTTATTTTCAAAATATCACAACATCCTGTATGCTTTAGCCCCCAATTAGATTAATCCGAAGAATATAACCTAGGGCTGACCTAATGCCTAATGATGGTGTTATATATTTTATAACACTTTACAAGACCTGCTCTTTAATTACTATGAAAATATATGATATTTACTTGCTAAGGAGTACATGATTTTTTCATTTTTTCCATTTTTCTCTTTTTCCTATTATAAAACAATGATATAATTAAGTCAACTATGGTATATTTATAGTATAGCCTCTTAAAAATGTTCAAGTCTGAGATTTTTTTTTAGTACATGTTCCCAGTGCATAATGATTATCTTAATTGTGAGAGCTGGTACATGTACATAACACATCTTAATTATTTTTACACGCCTTCCTCTCCATTTCTTCCACCCTCCCTCCTTCTCTCTCCCCCTTCCCTCGTCGCCTCCTTCTCTCTTATTCTTTCTCTCTCCTTCTCTCTCTCTCTCTCTCTAATGCTTTCTTGCTTCTCTTCATATCTCATTTGGTTGTTGTTGAAAGCTGACAGTTGTAGATAATATATAAAAGTTATAGCTGCTAAAAACAGGAGACGGCATCCACATGAAGGGGAAACTATTTTGTGGTGGCGTTACTTGAGGACCCTGTCTTATCCCTGGCCTCTTCCTTCCTATTCCTTTCCCTTTCTTTCATGATGTTCTATCTAATTGGAATCCCAAATCAATGGAGCCAGCTAGCCATGCACTGAGACTTCTGAAACCAGGAGCCAAATAAGTCCCACCTCCCTGGAGGATTCCATCGCAGTGATGCAAAGCTGACTCACACAGGATGTGTTTACTTTGGCTGAGCCAATGAGGCTCACATCTGTGTGGATGAGTCTGTGTAGGGTTTAGAGAATGCTCTCACATTTACTTCTTCTGACAGATCCCGAAGAGAGAAAGCCTAGGTGCACAGATGCCCCCACCCAGAGCTCACTATCATCTTAAGAAGTCACTAGGTCACTGCAACTTTCTCTGGTTTTCCATACTTCTGAGGCTGTGACGTTTTAGTTGTTCATAGTGCTACCAGGACCGTTGTCATTCTGCCCTTGACCAAGATCCCTATTGTTTTCCATAGCACCGTCAGACATGGATTCTCTGTGATCTATTACAAACAGAGCCAGTGCCTCAGGCACTGCTGTAGAGCTGTACAGCCCTTCCTCCTCTCTACTGCTTCCATTTTGTGTTTTGAGAGGCTTGCTCCAGGCCTGGCAATGAAAATCCACGTTTCCTCTAGCAACTCCTTTACTCTATAGCTAGACACTAGGCCACGATGCCATCCTCATGTGTAACTTCAGTGGTGCAAGGGGGCTGGGGCAGAGATGAACAAGATCATGGTGTTCTTCTGCCTGCTGCATTTTGTATTCTTGCTGTGTTTGCCTGCAGCTGAGCTTCCGCAGCCTGGCATCGGGGAGATGAGACATGTCAGTGACAGTAATTCCCCCCATCGAGGAGAAACCATAATCCTAGGCTGGAACTTGGGAGAGGGGAAAAAGGAATCCTGTATTCCAGGCTGTGCTTCTGCAGAACAGAGCACCCAGACTACAGTTTCCTTACAGCATATGTACAGCTCAGAGGGAAGTAAGAGGGCTGTGTATCAGATACCAAACTGTCACTATTTTTGAGATTTAGTAGAGCTCTGAGATTAGTAGATTTTCTTGAATGAATATTTCTAAATTCGCTCAGTATCCTAAGGGAAATTTCCAAAGATTTTTAAATGCTCTTATTTCTCTTTTAAATCTTGCTCATCAATGAAATTGTTGGTATTTCTGAGAAAAGGGACTGCTGTTCCTCACATAGATTTCTAGCTTACCTTTCTCACTAGTCGTTGGCCCTCTTCACCCCCATGAGCCTTCATGTTTTATCCCAATTGTTTTCTCTTTTACCTCTAACCCCCCACTCTCCCACCAAACTCTCCCTATATCTGCTTTAATGGTTTTAGTTTCTTTGAACGTTGCCTCAGTAGTTTGGAAAATCATATTTAATCATATACTAATCACATACATATTTTATCAAGGCTCCTTAAGCAAAGAATATATTCAGACTACTTGAGGTGCTAGGGTTTTGTTGCTCTGGATCAGAGTGAAATTTTTATTAAATTTAGTCTGACCAAGAAAAAAAAGATATTTATATTCATTTTATATCTATTGATACAAAAATCCTTGGAAAACACAGATAATGCAATAATATAAGACCATTGTATGCAAAAGCTCTGGGGATAGAGTTTCATTTTTCATTTGAAGAGGAAAAGTCTCAGCTACCTTTCAGAAATTATGTTTACATCAAATAAATTTTATACTTGTCTGGTGATAGCAATTTGAAAAATGAATGCCCTCTCTGTTGTTCAACTTTCAAATTGGTTTCTCATGCATTTCTTAGATTTTTACAGCTATTTGCTCATTTGTGTTTCCTGAAACCAAAAGCATTTTTATCTCATTTTTCACACTGATATTTTTCAACACAGAATGCATTGTCCTACTTCCATAAGAACTCCAGCTTCCTACTCTAGTGAACAGCATCTGTTTCTTGTTAAAAAAAAGTAAACAACATCCTTTACAATAAGATTATCAAATATCTTTCATCTATTCATATGACTGATTAATGACTCACTTTTCTAATACATTGAGTTTATTGGTACGTTCTAGGAATACATTATAATCACATTCCTCATTGAGAATTTGTACCTGGACCTGGTCTATTCAATCTTATTTTTCCCCATTTAATTCAGTGTCTATGTAAAACTAAAGTGTTACATATGATGCCTAGGAATATAAATGCTCCTAAGCTAACTTAGTGCTCAAACTTAAATACACCTAATCTATAGAAAAATATATTAGATTCTACTGGTGGCTGCAAAGGAACACGATCACATCTTCTTGTTGGAAGTGGTGTGGGTTAGCTGGGTTGGTCTTGCAAATTGTAAACCAGAGTCCAGGGAAGATTAGAATTTCTTTACCTCTGAATACAGGCTGCTGTATAATCATGGCCATGAGATATCAAGACAGAGCATGAGTAAGTCGGGGGAACTGTTTAAATTTTTTTTTTTTTGAGACAGGGTGTCACTTTGTAGTTAAGGCTGGCCCTGAGCCCAGTATGTAGCCCAGGCAAGCCTCGAACTCAGCAATCCTCCTGCCTCTGCCTCCTGAGTGCTGGGATGACAGGCGTGAGCCACCCCGTCCAGCACTGTGGTATGTGGTATTGATTGCTGGTGGACATGAGTCACCATGCCCAGCATTGTATGTGGTTACCAGGATTGAACTCAGGACCTTGCACTTGTGAGGCAGGTGCTGGAACCACTGAGTTAAATCTCCGGCCCCTGTTTAATATTTTTGTCAATATTTAAAAATTAATCACCCAACAAGATAGGAAGATAATTTAACATTATCTGTGAAAATTCAGTGGCTGAATTTCATTAAAAATAGACTTCATTCTTGAAGTAATATTAGAGATGTTGATTTTGGTGGTTGTTTATAGTACTATAAAGCAATAATAATCCTATAGCGTAACATGATAAAGAAGCGTGAAATGTTCATTCTATCATGGAGGAACTCAATTCTTAGGAAAACCTAGCTGAACTGATTTCCCTCCCCACTTAATTCCCATTCGATATTTCTGACACAACTTTAGAAATCTGTTTTTTATCCATTTCTAAATTTTGTTCCCATTTTTTTCACTTCAGTGTTGTTTTTGACTGTATTTTTTTAAAATTAGTTCTTATTTCTATAAATGCTCAAAAGAAAAAGAAATCATTGTTTTCTAACAGGTTTTACTTGAACCAAGACAAGAGATCAAGAGTGTATCTTTTTGTTCTACTAATGACTTGTATTTCAAAATACCATTTTGCTGGGTTCAGAACTTTCGGAGAAAACTGTCAAATACATTGTTGCTGGATAGAGAACAAAAAAGCCCACATGACAAATGTTTTAATGCTCATCTTTCCAGTGTTTATTTTCCTTGGTTTATAAATAATCACATTCATTTTTCTTCCCAATTAACAAAAGATATGGACTTAACTGAGATTCTGGACAATTCTATCCCACCCATAATTTTTTTTGCAAACTTTATTCAGTGTTAAATGAGATTGAACTAAATTAATTATTCCCAAACTCTCTTAGTGAAGTACTTCTATAATGAGCCTAATTATTAGTTATATAACTATGTAAAAATTACCTCTACATTTGTTGCTTTAAACAGCAATATTAATTTTCTGAGCATTTTTTTTTTAAACAGGGTCTCGCTTTGTAGTTCAGGCTGGCTCTGAGCTCACTATGTAACCCAGGCAAGCCTCGAACTCAGCAATCCTCCTGTCTCTGCCTCCCGAGTGCTGGGATGACAGGCGTGAGCCACCACGCTCAGCTGGGTGTATTTGATATTTGGAAGAAGTTTAGATGAGGAGCTTTGGCTTGGTCAGACTCATGAAATAATCCCAGTGTTACTCCGAGGTTAGTAAGTTTAACAGGGGCTGGAGGATCCTTTGGTACCCAGTGGATTAAGTCCGGTTTAAATGGAGCCATATTCAAAGTGTGTGTGTGTGTGTGTGTGTGTGTGTGTGTGTGTGTGTTTTCCTAGAAGCCAGGGATGTAGAATGTTTCAGTCTCTTTTCCATTGCTGGAACACAATCCCAGCACCCACAATTTTAAAAAAGCAGAACTTTATTTTGGTTTACAGTTTCAGCAGATTCCATCCACGGTTGACTTGTTCGATGGTAGAAAAGCCTGAGGGAAGTACAAGCTTAGGATGTCACACCCTCTGTGACCTACTCTTCTAACCTGGCTCCATCACTGAAGACAAGAGTTCAGGGTTGGGGGGGGCATTTTAGGTCTAAATCATAATATTCCTCTCCTGGTGCCAAAAGGTTCTTATCCATTTCTTTATGCAAAATGCATTTAGCTTGTCCCTAAGAGTCACCAATCTAACCAGTTTCAGCACTGATCAAATTTCCAAGTCCAACGTCTCATCTGAAACTCAGGGCAACCTCTTAGTTAGGACCCCAGGGTAAATACTCAGGGTATTTACAGGGTAAATACCCTGAGTATTTAATAGGTAATAGCACAGGGTAAATACTCCCTTTACAAAAGATGGGAATAGGGGTAGTGAAAGCATTTGGACCAGAGCAAAAGCAAAATTGAGCAGGGCAACTATTAACCTCTGTAACTCCAGATCCAACATCCAACCTTCAGATCTAACGTCCAGATCCAACAACCAACCTTCAGGTCCAACCTCCACATCCAACCTTTGGGCAGCTTTGTCCCTTTGGCCTCACAGCGTACAGTCCTCGTGGCTTTTCTCTCAGGCTGGCTTCACTCATTGCCTGTGGCTTTGTTCACCAGATGTTTCCAGTTCCTGACGTCTTTCTCTGGTCTCCACTTCTCCATTGGCTTCACTCTCGTAGGTGCATATGCTGTCCTTTCAAGGGTTCCTCGCAGGGGCTCTGACCCTATCACACTTTTTGCCTTGCCTCCCTGTTCTGCTATCTGGTTAAAAGCATCCAGGACTCCACAGACCTTGAATTTCATGCACTTAAAAATTAGCACCATCCTGTTCTGCATGAGCAGACATCTCAAGCACTCTCTTCTCAAATGAAAGAATTAGTTTTCATCCTATAGTCTAAAGTCATGCTGATTCCTGAGATACCCACAAGGCCTCTTTTGCTCTTCTTTCTGTACGATGAGGTTGGCTTCACTTTAATTCTAATCTTTTCAGCAACTATGCTCTTTTTTTTGCTCCAGCTTTTCAGGTGGTTCCTTTCTATAGAAAAACTGAAACTTTTCACACCACTCAGCTCTATTTAATTTGTCTCTGATTCACGCTGTAGTTCAGTTTACAGCAGCCATCTGCACCCTGCCAACCCATGGGATGCTTCTGACATTTCCTTTGCTGGATTAATTAGTCTGTTACCTTTAATCTCAGTCTCTCAGAGTTTCAGCACATGGACAGATAAAGACAAGTTTTCTGTTTCGTATGTGGCGTTTAACATCCACTCCAAATGCCAGTTGAGTTTTGTTCCCAGTTCATGAGCCTGACATATACTGTTTGCATTCCTTTCAACATGTCTGGTCTTCTGAACGCCTACATATATCATATATCAAAAGATTCTATTCTGGGGTTCTGTAGACCAAATCTCCAAACATTTCCAACTCCTCTTGCAAGCCGGTTCCAATGGCTTCTGAACAACATGGCCAAGTCCAGTCGCATTGACCCTTCTTCTGACACCAATTTTTGTATTAATCATTTCTCAGTCACTAGGATAAAATGCCCAACATCTACAATATAAAGGAAGAAAAGTTTATTTTGGCTCATAGTTTCAGTGGGCTCAGTCCATGTGTGGTTGGCTAAAAGGCAGATATTACTGTGGAGGAAACAGTTAGTGAAAAGCTGTCCACATAATGGCGTCCAAGAAGTGAAGAAGGAAGAAAAGAGGACACGACAAAAACAAAAATACCTTCTGAGGTCATACTTTCAGTAACCCACCTCTTTATACCAGGCCCCACCTTTGAACATGAAACCTTTGTGCTGTATTTTAGATATAAAACACAGGACTAAGGGATCCTCTAACTTCAGCTATGTATGCAGGCAATGAGAAAAAACACAACAATCAGAATAACACTGGACATGGTTTGCAAAGATCAAAGGGGAGATGGGAACCTCAACTCACCCCTATGGATTAGGTTCATCAACTCAGTCACAGAAAATCATTTCAAAATTTGTCAGTTAAAGGCAGGGCTATATTTATTAGATAAGATTAAAAAATAGGGAAAAGATTTCAACCTGAGCAGTTGCAAAAGCACAGCTCAATGAAGAAGACCTGATTGATCATTAACAAAACAAAAGTAAATTTTCTTGAAAGCACCGGAGGAGGACAGGAGCTAGTAACTTTCTCTTCAGTTATGAGTATGGCAGTTTTTGATACATTTTCCTTATGCTTTTGGAAACTTCCTCCTAGTCTGGGAGGAAATGACAGTAGATGAGCTGCTATTTTTGTCCTTGGAGATACCATAACACCTCTCTGCTCTTAGCTCTGGCAATAAAAACAGGAGACACGGGCCAGCACATTTCATATTGTTAACAAGAGAAGTTCAGGAGAAAGATCCGTTTTCCCTTTTGTGGGTAAGAAGTCACAGACAGAGGTCAGAGAATCCATGTCTCTTTTCCCCGTGAGGCTCTCTCTTCCCTTTCAGGAGCATTTTGATAAGGCATAGAAAGAAACTCCCTGGTTCTACTCAGTTTACTCGTTGGACCCATCACCACTGTCAAAAGACACCAGTCATGTGTAACTTCATCGGCAGCCTTACATACAGTAACATTTACTTTTAATAAACAGCCTAGTTGGGCTGGGGATTTAGCTCAAGTGGTACCACTCTAACCTTAGATGCAAAAGGGCCCAAGTTCAATTTCTGGTAAAACCAAAAAAAAAAAAAAAAAAAGCCTAGTTGACAGCTGATGAATATGATATGTGTTCTTGTAATACAATGCTGGACTTCTATTGGGCCCTTGTAGGCAGTAACAGTCAGACTATTGTGCTAAGAACAGTGAACCGACTGACATATATTTTGCCTCTTTATGGAAACTCTTTATTCACTAAAACATTCTGAATTGTTTAGGGTTAAAAATGATATTTCTGGAGAGCATTTCTGACCTTATAAAGAAGTATGCTTTTTGTATAATTTTTCTCTAAGAAGGCATATTTTATTGGTTTTAGAATTCAGATATTCCTTCTCATCAACATGAAAGTTTTTCTTAAATGCTAATATGATACCATTAAGGTTAATAAAGTCTCAACATATTTCAAGACAATCATGTTCTTATTTCACAATAATTATTTTTATTTATAACCCTAGGACTTCATATACAATGAGAATATCATTAAGTCCTGTGCCTTAAAATACAAAAATATTTCATATGAAAATGTGCATTGGAGTTAACATGCTTACTGCAAAAATACATAAAAGTAAAGGAACAACGGACCTTCTATCAAAAATCATATTGTACTATTCTGTATGTGAAAAGTCTTTATGGAGAAGACTATCAAATAGACTAAGATATGCTTGTTTATTAATATTTTCATTGTATTATTACACTTTAAATCATTTTATTTCATCAAAGCCAATTGCTAGTAATGTTACATGAGATTTTTTGATTTCTTAGCACATGCTTATAGCACATCGAGTTCCCTGTGCAGATTTGGTAAGTGAATGTAACACATCTTAGTTCCTTTCCTTGTCCCTTCCCCTTCCTCTCCCCCCATCAATTGTTTGACTGCCTTCCTTACTTTTAATATATGTTCACAGTCCATAATGTGTATATCATGGGGGTTTGTTCTTTATTTATGTAGATTTTTAGACCTTCATCTCATATAAAAATAATCAGTTCCATAGTTGAAATTGCTCCATTGCTCCATTTTTTTAACCAAGGTTTTGATAATGTCCATACTAAGATCTCATTTACCAATCTTAATTAGTTTGCACACAGTAGCAGAATAAAGGACTTCCCGTACCACAATTCATTCATTTAAAAATCACCTAACCATTTTTTTTAAATTTCTAAATTGAAAAACCTACCGTGCAGACATTAAGGAATAAATGTCCTATTTCATGAAAATGTTAAAAATTTCAGATAGGGCCGGAGGGTTAGCTCAGTGGTTCTGGTGCCTGCCTCGCAAGTGCAAGGTCCTGAGTTCAATCCCCAGTGACCACATACAATGCTGGGTGTGGTAACTCACATCCACCAGCAATCAATACCACATACCACAGCGCCGGGTGTGGTTGCTCACGCCTGTCATCCCAGCACTTGGGAGGCAGAAGCAGGAGGATTGCTGAGTTCCAGGCTTGCCTGGGCTACATAGTGAGCTCAGAGCCAGCCTGAACTACAAAGCGAGACCCTGTCTCAAAAAAAAAAAAAAAAAAATTCAGAGATAGGGAAAACTTGAGGTTTGTTTTCTATCAGTAGCTCAGGACTGTCACTGAGGTATTTGATGTTATTTACTTTATTTTCACTTCACTTCCCTGAAGTTAATGACATTCTAAAATCCTCAAAGTCTCAGAAACGTTGCCTCGTCTCAAGAGCTGTGTGTTTCTGCATTCAGGTTTCTCCTCTCAAACAGCACAGGCAAGTGCTGGATTATACCCTAATTTAGTTCACCTGGACTCTTTCTTCTCCCCACCATTACTATTGGCTCTAGAATGGGATGCATTAATTGGCCACTTAGCTCCAGACATTTCTCACCTGTGACCTAGAAGTTTAAATTATCTTCATAATTTTATGCCAGTCAGAGCATAGCTCTTGATGCAGGAACAGGGGAAATCTCTTCCCCATCCAACCTCCTCACTGATACATGATGAAGGAAAGGGAAAAGGAATTCGTGAGCTCAGAGCCAGCCTGAACTACAAATTCTTGAGCTCTGAGCTCAAGAATTTACACAAACCGCTCAGCCTAATTTCTAATTTTAACCTTTTATTAGTAGAAAAGCTCAATTGGTTCGGAGCAATAGTGCTCCTTATTGACTGCTCTTTTTGACTTAATATCGTATGTTTAGGGTTTTTGCATTTCTGGCTATCAGTAAGAATTGAGCCTGTAACTACATGACTTCATGCAACCCATGAATTTCTGGTCATCTATCATATTATTTGGAAGATTTTGAGTACAATCAGCCAGAGTTTACTTAGTGGTTTGGTGGCGAACACTGGTAGGAACCCTCATGGAACTCTCTTTGAAGAAAACTTTGCTCATTGATCTCACTTAGTAGACCAAAATTACTCAGTTTTCAATTTCAACTTTAATCGGTGTTGATGAATTGCATTTTTCCAAAAATATATCTACTTAATTTATGTTTTTAAAAGTTGTTAAAACTATCCACACTATTCTTAAGATCTACATCCACTTTTTGTGATTTTCCTATCTTTATTCCAGATATTTTTCTTATTTTCAGTTTTGCCATTTACTATTCTCTTCCTTATAATTTTTGTTAGTTTTCTGTTTTTGTTGTTGTAGCAAATTATCAGAGTTTTAGTAGTTTAAATTAGCATAAAATTATTATCTTACAACTCTAGAGGTCAAAATTCCAACTGCATTCTGGGTAGGCTAAAATCAGTGTTAGCAGGGCCGTTAGCTTTACCAGAGCCCTTGGCAAAAAGCTGCTTCTTTCTCCTTTCTAGCTTCTTGAAGATACTCATAGGCATTGACTTGGGGCCTGCTTACTCTGTCTTCAAAATCAGCAACGTCGGGTGCCGGGGACTTAGCTCAAGTGGTACCACACCTCCTTGGAAGCACAAGGGCCCGAGTTCAATCCCATGTACCACCAAAAAAAAAAAAAAAAAAAATCAGCAACGTTGGTCCAGATCTTCACGCTGCCCTATTGAGACTTCAGCTTCCGCGTTTCTCTCCCACTGTGATAAGGGCACAGCTGTGACACCGCACACTGATTATCGCGGTGACTGTATGGAGAGATCTCTAGGTGAGTGAAGCATGCTGCTAGGAGTGCCTGGTGGGCCCTGCCCTGGTGGTCCTGCTGGTGTGCTCGTGGGGACCACACCTAGTCCCTGTCCCTGTCCTCTCTGGCTCCTCTGTGCTCTCTGCTCTCCAGGTGTCAGGAGGTGGGGCGCTTCCCTCCATCAGGCTCTTCTACCATGGGTTTCTCCCACCTGAACATGCACTGCAATTTCTGAAACCGTGAGCCCAAATTCACCACTCCTTCCTTAGACTGTGAGTATCAGGTATTTTGTCCCAGCAATAAGATAGTTAATCAGTGTAACACTTGGGATTATATCAGGCCTCATCCAGTAATGAGAGAGAATCTTCATATTTTAAGATTAGTTGATCAGAGCCTTCATTCCATCTATAAATTGAATGTCTTTTTCCCATGTTAAACAACACTTTAACTTGTTCTAGGATTAAGACTTGGATATCTTTGGGGAGCCAGAATTCTACCAAGAGTTCTTATTTATTTTTCTCTCATTTTTCCATCTTTTTGAGAGAAAGGTTTCATTCATTAACTACCAGCCTTCTGCATCATCTAATATAAGTCTTCACAGTTACAACAGTTTGTTCAGTGCCACATGGGGTATGTCCTGTAGCTTCTGGTGTCTGTAGTATGCATTACTATTCAGACCAATATTTTCCCTTCTTTTCTTTAATTCAGCAACCAGCAGAAATACATTTCTTAATATATGTTGCTAACAGCCTTTCATAATAGACTTGTGATTAGAGAACTTATTGTAAAAATGTCATCATCTATGAATAAGATTATTACTGAGATAATTGCCAAAGGGTGATTTTTCTACAGTCATTCTTTCATATTTAATTGGAATGTTCTGTAAGAAAGAACTATCCATTCACTCAATTATCTATTTAGATCAATGTGGTCTTATGGATATGTTTTGTTCTATGAAATGCAATTCTATCTGTTAATATTTTGGGACACCAGGAGTTCATTCATGATGATATATGATACACGGCGGCCACATTATCAAGAGTATGGAAAGGTAAGAGAAACAGTGTGGTGGGGATGGAAGGAGCAAAAGACCATTAAAGAAAATCAATCAGCACCACAGAAGAATGACACATTTCTATGATCTTCCTGTCCATAGAAAAGGAGTTGGGTAGGAAAAAAGATGGACATGAGGAAAAGAGAAACTAAGAAAATACATACAAATATAATGCAAAATGTTCCCCCAAAATAACTCTCTAGAAATCGTGTGATGGAAAAATGTTTGAGTAAAAATGATGTTTGCTTTACCCTCAGAAATAAACTTTTTCTTCTGGATTTTTAAGTACAAGTGTAATTCCTTTCTATTAATTTTCAGGTAGAGCATTTTTCCTGGGTGTGTTTCTTTAATCCAGTAATGTACAAATATAAAAGTAATTCTTGCAGGAACAAAAGCCAATAAACTAAGATAATCAGAGCAAACTCCACATTCATTTCAACGTTAGGTTATAGGACTTGATCCTCTTCACTTTCATTTGATTATTAACACAATTGTGATTTTTCAATTATTTAAAAAGTAAATGTCACTCTACAGTAAAGGAATATCAATCTAGTTCAAATTTCCCACTTCCACTGAAGTACATGAAGACAATCAAAATTTGGAAAGTAGTAACTTGTCAGGCCTATCATCTGTGAACTCTTCAAAACCTATCTGACAAGCTTGACATTAATTCTGTATTATGCAAAGTATATAAAGATTTATCTGCCAAGGACAACATTTTAAAAAATGTAAAGTATGTGTACATTCCTGCCTAGCCTTTCAACTCCCTACCATAGTTGAGCTAAAAATAATTCCTATTACTGATGGGATGTGACTTATCCTTTGTAATTATGCTGAAAAATATGGAGAGCAATAATGCAGCATTTTCATATTTGCATTATATATTCATCTAGTAATTTCTGAGAGAAGTAAGTTATTCTTTTACTATCTACTGGGTAAACCAGATGCCTTTCTCATTTTCCAAAAATATTATTTCTGAATTCTCAATGCATAATTAGATTTTCTTCTATAGGTAGTAGAAAAGGTTGGTTTTTTTTTTTAACATCAAACAACAAAAACTTCTCTTGAAACAGAAGTTCAATGCTGTTGACCAATTATGTTTCACTGAAGCGTTTATTCCTGTTAGTGATCTTGCTTCACCTTAAAATAATAATCACCTATATATTCACATCTGTGTTCAATAAGCTGAGAGAATAGAATGAAGATGAGAATTTATGAATCTGTGTCAATAAACTCTGTATAGACCCCCAAATTTTATAAATATAGGAAAAATATATAAATACCTTGAAATTAAAATGAAGACCATAGGTAACAGGGTAATCTTTGGCATTTTTGAGATGTATCACTCAGTATGTGATTTCCCACCTTTAACCTTCAGTTTTAATTTCTCTAAATTCAGTGGAGATCAAATCAACATGAATAATCCTGTCTCTAGAAAAAAAATAAACTGTTACTGTAACAATTTTTAAATAAAATTATACCTTTCATGATTTTTCTTAATGTGTGAACTTAGCTAAATTTCTAATTTTCTAAATGGATTCAAGTTTTAGAACCATTTATATGGCAAGTCATATAAAACACATACAGAAATCTACAGAACTCTGCTGAATTGATTGAGGTCAGTCTCTTGACACTGTCACCATTCCAACTTAAAATATCACACCAGATCTTTCCATTCCATAGCCTGACACTGGGGCCTGTCACATAAATACCTTAATACAATTTCTGACATCATCTCTGCATATTTTTAAAGGATGGATGTATTTTGTAAGACTAAAGGACAGGCAGATTATTCAAAATAAAGTTTAGAGAAGAATGTAAATTTAAACAAGTATAAATGACAAATATGAAGGTCCAACAGACATAAAATTCAAATGGAGTTCATTTATTCTCTCTCTTCTCTCTCTTCTTCCTGTCTCTCTGTAAATCATATTATGACAGAATTATACCAAGAGTGATACCACAATAGAATCCATGATTTCTTTATAATGACACATTGTTTCTAGCGTGTGCTTTATACTTTAGGTGTTTTATGAGCCCAATGTCTCAGACTAGTCATAAGAATCATCAGATGGTCTCCAGAGATTTCACTGGTTCTAGTGAGATGTCAGGAGGAGAAAAATACAATTTCTAAGTAGCCACTCTGTTCCTTAGAGTTAGAGGCTTTGCCAACCACCATCTCGTTTGCTGTCTGTAGTCAGCATGCTGTTTCAGTATCCTGCCCAGATCATAGCTATGAGATGGGACAAAGAGAAGTAAAGACATCCATTAAGGATTTATCTGGTTATAGGAATTTGATGTAAAACTCAGGCAAATCAGATTGACACGTCTTCAGGCATGTGGGAAAGATTAAAAGAAAGAAGAATTTTACCAAAAAAGGAAGTTTTCTGCTCCCAAAAGGCAAGAGGGCATGATGACACAGTGACTTTGCTACCAACATAATTTGCTGAGTGGCTTCTTCCCCTCATGGCTTTTGACTATTGAGTAAAGACCTGGCTGAGGCTTCCATTGATGTCTTTTCCAGCCTGAGCTTCTTGCTTAGTAACTTTCTTGTCCACAGTTTGCTTGTTTTGCATTCTGTTCCTGATTTATGTTGTGGAGAAAAGAAGAGGAAGAAAGATGCCTTGACAGGTCAAGTGATAGAAGTCCTTCTGAATTTTTACTTAACATATAAGAACAATAAATAAATAGACACTTTATATGTCATTCAAAGATGCCTATATGTGGCTTAGTGCAGATTTTGACCCTTGGAGTCAAGAATTTTCTCATAGCAGAATTTAACCTCTACATCCTCAACATTTTTTGTACAGAGCTGCTGTCCATGAAGCTTAAGATATTCCAAAGCACTCCTGGCCTCTCAGCTGATTTCCATCCTGGCAGCTGTGGAGATCAGAAAAGCCTCTGTAAATCCTCAACTACTAAGGGACAAGCTGCTGCCCACTGAGGACAAGCACACTGCAAGGGCCCTTAAAGACATCACAGTTAGAGCACCTTATATAGGATTCATAAATCCAGAGGCTTGATTCATTCTCTACTGTACAAATTTTTGAAAAATCAACTTTTTTTTTGAGACAGGGGGTGTCTCACTTTGTAGTTCAGGCTGGCCTTGAGCTCACTATGTAGCCCAGGCGGGCCTCAAACTCACAGCAGTCCTCCTGCCTCTGCCTCCTGAGTGCTGGGATGACAGGCATGAGCCACCACACCTGGCACTGTGGTGTGTGGTACTGATTGCTGGTGGGTGTGAGTCACCACACCCATTATTGTTGTATGTGGTTACTGGGGATCAAACCAGGGACCTTGCGCTTGTTAGGTGGGCACCGGATCCACTGAGCTAAATCTCCGACCCTGAAAATCAACTTCTTAAAGGTGGCATTTGTAGTTAAAAGAAGAATAATTATATCATATATTTCCCAATGGTGTATCATTGCCATATCACATTCTCACCTCAAACGTATATTCACCACACAGTTTCTTTCTCTGTTAGTCTTTTCATGGCACTATACTTCATGGTAGGAACACTAGAACTATATTCAATTATATACTACATGCATATATAGATAGATACACATACATGTATATGGTATATCCTATATTAGACATTCAGTAAAACTAATTTCTCTGTCCATTTTCTCTTCTTCAAAACTCTAAAATATTATCTTTCATACATTATAATATAGATGAATTCAAAAAATATATAAACACATGACATGCTTCTTGCTTTTTTTAAAGATGAGTTTTATTTGTGCTATTTGATAGTCCTGTTTTCTTCTCAGTAGACTGTCCTCTTGTCTTTTTTTTTTTCTTTGAGACTGGGTCTCCCTTTGTAGTTCAGGCTGGCCCTGAGCTCACTATGTAGCCCAGGCAAGCCTCGAACTCAGCAACCCTCCTGTCTACCTCCCGAGTGCTGGGATTACAGGTGTGAGCCACCACGGCCTGCACTGTGGTATGTGGTACTGATTGCTGGTGGGCATGAGTCACCACGCCCAGCATTGTTGTATGTGGTTACCTACTGGGATCGAACTCAGGACCTTGCGCTTGCAAGGCAGGTGCTGGAACCACTGAGCTAAATCTCTGGCCCTGGCCTCTTGTCTTTTGAATAGGTATCCTTCCATCCAGTCTTTCCAAGTCCCTGGAGAGATCTTTTTCTGTATTGTAGGTGGTTATTGGGGATCAAACTCAGACTTTGCACTTGCTAGGCAGGTGCCAGAACCACTGAGCTAAATCTCCAGCCTACAAGTCACCTTTTGTGGACCATGTCTTTTCCAAATTATGGATCATACTTAGCTACTACTTTTCATGACCATGCTATTTTATTTTTTGCACATAATGTAAAAAAACAATGTAGACAAAAGTATAGAAAGTACAATGTTATCTATGTAGCAGTGTGCATGCCCTGTCCTGGAAGTTATAATGAAGTTCTGATTTTCCATATTTATTTTCGTAAGTTGAACCATGGCAAAGTCACCATTTAATTAGACTGAGTTTATAACCCTACCATGAACCTCCGGTACTTTAGCTTCCTTGGTACATATTTCATCTGGAAGAAGTCAGGTGAACTTCAGATATTTCGTCGTGCGTTTTTAAGTTCAACTTCAGCACTGGACAGGTATTTAATAGCAATGAGAAAGTTCAAGACTTCAGTACTTAACTTCTCTCCACATAACACTCGCTACAATAGCCATGAAAACTGGAGGTGAGACAATGCTAAAATGAGCAATGTGTCTTTCTGTTTGAGTCTCAGATTTATCTCTTAAGAGAATTTGTTTAGGGAACACTGAGACCACGTGCAGAGTTTCTTCTTTTCTTGTATGAAAACAAGACCCTCTTCAATGCCATTTTTCTCTTTTCTTTTTTTCCTTTATTCTATGGGTAAGTCGTAAATTATAAAACCCCACTTAATAGGCTATTCAAGGAATACCCTCATTAAACATAACCTGGTACATTTTTCTCATTTTCAAAACTTCACATTTTAAATTAGTTTTTTTTTTAAACTCAGAGCTATGGCTACATTTATTTTATTTATATTAGACTGAGTGAACTCTCACAGGCACATTAAATATAAATAAATCACACATAAATTTTTACTGCTGCTTCACACTGATTTCTAAACTGAATGAGGAAAAAGCTAAAATATTCACCCTTAGATAATTTTTCAGTGTTTATATTTCACAAGATGTCAATGAATTAGATGAAGGAGGCAGTATCTTCAATGCTTGTCTCAAAAACAAAAATAATAACAAATAAACAACCAAACCCCAAAACACTGTCTAAATCTTAGACTGAAGGAACTAACTATTCACTGGATTTTAGTAACTTGAGCAATCTGAGATAACTTTTTCTGTCATTCCAGGATAATTGTGAAACAGAACCATAGGTTTCTCTTTTATTTATGATGCCTAATATTCCCACCAGAAGTCAGTGGAGTGTTTGTGGGCCTGCTAACTAGATGAAACTAATTCAGTGATTCAAGTATTATCACATAAACTAAATTGTAAAAGAAATATAGCATTTCTTCTAAATATAAACTAGTCTACTGTACAAAATTTCCATCACTTTACTGGTAATTTAAAGTCTAGAAATTCCAACAGATTTTGAAAAGGTTTGGTGATTGAAGGGGAAAACAAAAAGTACTTTCCCATGGTAGATTTTGTTTCAAGGGTCTGTCTTCCCAAAGACACCTCAAAATAGATTCTGAAAAGATGTCAAGATCATTTTTTTTATCTGTATGTGTACCAACACATTGTTAGGATTGTGTGTGTACAAGAATATGTGTTGATAGCTACCGATTTATGAGCCAGGGTGATTGATCCTTTACAATATATGACCTATTTTATACCAGACATTGGGCCAGGAACACTATTATCAAAACATATCTAACATAATACCTGACTTTTAATAAAATCGCAGATATGGTAGTGTTCATGTCCTAGTCACTATATATGTTACACATGAATTTGCATCTGTATAGGAATTGAAACTTCTCCAGGAATTAAAAACATACACAAGACCTAAGATCACAGCCAAAAAGGACAATTACTCTAATTGCATTTCAGTTACTAGGTATGTTTTTACTCTGATGTACTTTATTCTGGAGGTCTTTAAAAAAACATTAAATTTTAAATTAAAAAAAATTAAGATATATTAAGTATAGGTATAAATTCCCTATGATGAATGTGATCACTATAGGGGATATATATATATATATATATATATATATATATATATATTTAAACTGTACCAATAAATTAAATTAAATTTTTTAGAATAGACCAATAAAATTAGTTTTTAAAAGTAATTATTTTAGTAAATTATTATAACTAGAATACGGAAGACATTTTGAGTAGTCAGGAAGATTCTTCATATACTTTTATAATCACATCCATGTTCTTCTGACCCATTTCCTCCCTTACTCTTGGAAATCATGAATCTGTTTTTCTTTTTGTAATCTTCTCAAAGCATGTTATTGAGATCATATAATATTTAACAATTTGAAATTGAATTTTTCATTCATCACAATCCATCTTATTTTATGACCCAGTAATTCCTTTTTACTGATGAGAAGAATTCCATGCTATGCAAAAGTAGTGATGCAGTTTAGATGTCAACTTGATCAAGTGAGAAATTCTTGACTACCCAGTGTGGTGGTACAAACCTGTAATCCCTGCACCCAGAAGGCTGAGGCAGGAGGAGCACTGAGCACTTAAGCTCAGCCTGGTTACATGAAAAGTTGAAGGCCAGCCTGAATGGCATGACAAGAACTTGTCAAGAAAGAAAGAGAGAGAGAGAGAGAGAGAGAGAGAGAGAGAGAGAGAGAGAGAGAGAGAGAGAGAAAGGAAGGAAGAAAGAAAGAAAGAAAGAAAGAAAGAAAGAAAGAAAGAAAGAAAGAAAGAAAGAAAGAAAGAAAGAGGGAAAAAGAAAGAAAGAAAACAAACTTAGGGTTAGGGCCAAGGCCAAGGCTTTGAAGTTGATCCTCAAAACCAGAAAAAATAAAATAAAAAATAAAAATAAAATAGAGTAAAATAAAATAAAACAGAAAAAATAAAAAGTTGCCAAACTGTCTTTCAGTATTTGAAGCATGTCACAAAAGCCTTTATGAATTTCATATAAATTAGATACTTTACCTCTTCGTATGTTCCTTTCTTCCCCATATGTGAGATGTGTTTTCAGTATTTCTGTAAGTGGATTTATAATCTCACTAAATCCCCTTTAAATGTTTTAACTGTCAAAAAAGTTAAAGAAGTCCAGTGACAGAAAAGTCGGCTCTACTTAGTCCTGTTTCTGCTTGTTGAGCTGGTCTTTTCTTTCTCCTCATGTGCTCATAATGATGTTGGCACTGATCATCGGTTTGGACAGAGCAGCACACGACTAAACAGTCAGGAACTCTGAGGTGAACCAGTGGTTATGCCAGGAGCAACCTAGATAGAGCCACAATTCAGAGGTGATAAGTTGATTTCCTATACAGAGCAGTTGAAATCCCGGCTCCAGCTTGAACAATGAATAGGATTCTCACCCATGTTTGGATTTGGAATGAAGTCTATGGGCTTATTCCAATGATATCATTCTATCCCTGAAATCGTAGTCTCCAAATTAAAATTTCAGGATAACTGTCAGGTTGCTATTTTTTAAAAAGTGTTTTAAAGTTATGTTTAATGAAGTGAATTAAGTCAGGGCTGTAGCATCTCCTTTTCCAAGCACAATACTCCCAAGAGAACTTGTTAACTTTATTTCCACAATGTAAGGTATGCGTTTGAAAGTACAGCATTTTAATGCCCGGAGAAGCATTTCCATTCCCTATTCCTATCTCCGAAAAAATTTTAAGTTGTTGATTTACTCAGTGAAATTGGGAGACATTTTTCTTTTTAATTCAGGAAGTTTAATTGGCTACCAATCTCTTAAATTTCTTGAATCCATATTTTTCCCAAAGGTACAATGCAATTTTGAAAAACAATGTTGAAGTCATTCCATCTATAATACTTTGGGTTGATAATAATCAAATTAATTTATAGTAATTTGTGCATTAAGATATCTATCTGTCCAACTGTCTATATTATAGACATTAAAATAAATTTTAAACTTATTTTTATATAAGCATTCAACCACATCAATTGGGGATATAACCTGTAATAGTAGAAAATATTGAATTTTAAAATATGAAGATGTTTATCTATGGTTAGCACCCTTGATATTTGGATTCAAGTTTTTTATTATATTATTTCAAACCTATGGGCAAGTGAGAAATAGTACGATGACACTCCAAGTAGTTTTTCCTGAGATTCACTATTTAACTTACATGTTTCACATTTGTTTTATGATTCTTTCTATAAGTACATATAACATTTTCAGAGCTATTTGGGGGTAGATTGGAAGTGTGTTATACATCATCAGGGAGTTGGATGGGGATATAAGTATACATCAGAACACTTCAATGAAAGTTTCCTTTGTAACACACTCATATTTCATCTGTATTCTAAATATGTTCCTTTTAGATGTTCTTTTTATATCTTTTTTGACTATTCCTTTCCATGAGCTAAGATCTATTTCAACTTCATGTCCTGCATATGTCTCCCTACTCTTTTTTCTGTACAAGCTAAGTGTTTCAAAGATGCCTCAATATGGATTTGTCTGATTTTCTTTCATGATTATATTTAGGCAATTCATTATTACTGTAAATGTCACCATAAGTAGTATAACTACTTTGGAGTGTTCATGAGGGAACACAACTGATAAAAATTTGTCAAGAAAGATGATATTTATGTTGATTCCTTGCTTAAAGTAGCATTCACTGCATTCAAAGTAAAGTTAGCATCCCCTTTGTAATTAAGAAATAACCAATGGCACACTAATCTTGAGTCATAAATATTTCCTTGTTCTTAAACTTCTGCCATGTCCTATTAGCATGTACTGATAATGTTCTAAATTTCCCATCTATTCTGTGTTATTGGCACTACACTATAAGAAGAAATTGCTTTTCTCCAAATATTACTTATCCACTTATTTATATCAGCATGGACTTAACAAACTTTGCTTTTATTAAATGAGTTACCATTTATTTTTGAGATTACTTTGAATCTCAATTTTTTTTTTTTCCTAGAGATGGCCACTTGGGGCCCTTTCAAGCTAGATACTATGTTCTTTTGATACAATCTTTCATTTCTTCCATCCTTACCTTTTATTAAAACAAGATGCTTATATTTTTTCTAAATTTGTGATAGCAGTCTTTATGACAAAGTCATTTATTAATGTTGTTGATTTGGTACAAAAAGACAGCCCCAAATAAGTTCTTGCAGGAATCTTTGTATCTTGCCATGCTGAGTTGTGCTTAGAAAATACAATTTGGGGGTTGGACGCACACATTCTTTTTGTGTATCAATGCTTCTAGGCTTTCTCAGCAATAAAGGCTGGGACCAGACACATGTTATCCACCGAAAAACATATAATTTTTCCTCTGAAACCTAATTTTTACAAATTATATTATTGTCATGTATGTAGCTCAACCTTGGAATAGTCAGATAATGGTTTTAGATTTGCCAACACACATCAAGGCAGTTTGATAGCATTGATGAACTCACCTCACTTTTAATGATGATAGTCTTGGGATTACTCACAGGAGATGGACCTTGTTGCTTTCTATATTTTGTTCACTTTTAGAGTTGTTTTTAGTAAGGAGACCATGCTGATTATGAGTTCCTCTACCACAGCCAACACCTGAAGTCCCCAATATACATTATCATAAAATTGTCAGATTTCTACATAAATGGTCAGATTTCTATTTTCTTGATGAAAGCAACCTTTAACAAAGAGTCATTGGGTGTTTGGAAGGGTATGTATAGATTGTATGCATTGTCTAGGAGTTAGGTCTAATACTTTGGCTATAGCTTCCCAGGAAGTCTTTCATTTTCCATTCTGAAAACCTGTGTAAACTCCCACGGTGATAGTTAACTTTCTTTATACCCTTGATTGGCCTGGGAAGGACCCAAGGGATTAGTAAGGCGCACATGGAAGCCTGACCTTAGGAACTCCGTCCAGTCCCCGGCCCCTTCCTTTCTGGCACTCTCTTGTTCCGTTTCTGGCTTCCTGGCCATTGCAAACAGCAGCATGATGCCCTTACCCCCTTCTGCACAGTGTTTCTGCCTTGAACTGGCCAATCAGGAATCTCAGAAGCCATGAACCACATTAATCCTCTCCTTTTGGTGTTGAGTATTGTGTCTCAGCAA